>JALJEE010001395.1:0-44952 GCA_023231475.1 Seison nebaliae | reverse complement strand
GTTCTTTCATTTTTTCTTTTAATTTGAGGAAATGTTTATTAATGTATTCTATGAATTTTTCATAGGTTGGTATTTGAAAACCCAAATTGAAACAAAATTTAATGAAATTCTCATCCCTCAACAATCTATAACCTATAAATTTTATGAAAATAGTGAATAATAATAAAAAACTAGAAACTGGTGTTTCTTTTAAACATAAAATTTATCATTAAATTGATCAAACTATTAGATCGTTCGGAATCTTTGGGAATAATATATCTTCAGATGTTTCGTCATTTGGATGATATATTTTCATATGTTGCCGGATGTGACTGACAGTGGCACCTTTAATTAATTTCCCACATCGAATTGCCATTGGCAATTATTTGACATTCACAATCCTTTACATTAGATTTCAATTTGAAATTTTTTCTCACAACTACGTTACTGGGACGACCCATGGTAAAAAGATAGAATGGAAATGGATGAGAAGATATAATAATGAGTGAAGAGAAGGATTTTCATTAATTATGAATGTTAACTGCTGTAGAGTTATTGATAAATGAATTGAATTGATAATAATTGGAATAATCTTAGGAGCTTGAATAGGGCTATCTAAAAATATACACTCTTACGCATATAATGGTATTTGAAGAAAGTTATGAGCATTTAAATCCAATTTTGTCCGATTACTTTTGAATACAGCCATATATAATCAATTGTATAATATTTCTAAAATTAACTATACAACAGACGTTTAATATAAGTAAATATTTAATTTAAAATTGATTCAACAGAGTTAATATCTTTCTATTTCCGATTTTAGGAGTTGATATCTTTCCGTTATGTGGTAAAGATGGTTAATATCGTTCCATATAAGACAAATGGAGGTTAACATCGTTCCTTTTTCAGCTAAATAAGTTAATACCGTTCCCCTTTAGAAGAAACTGGGTAAACATCTTTCCTTTTAGAAATTCTGCTTTAGGATGTGCAAGGCATCCTTATTATCTTTCCTTTATTTATTTATTTATGGTAATATCTTTCCTTATTTAAATAAAGGGTTGATTATTTCTTAAAGGTTAATATCTTTCCGCAATTCGAGTAAACAAAGATAAGACCAGCGTTTATCATTGTCAATAACAAATGTGAATCAGAAAATCAGAAAAAATGAAACAAACGAATATCAGAAAAATTGATACATACAAAGCGTCAAAGACATTATTCGAGAAAATGTGGCGCCATTAACAGATTATGAAGCGACTATTGCGAATGAAAAGGCAGCGCAATGAACAAAACAAAGATAACGAGAATATAGTAACGAAAAAATTGGAAAATGCAACCATAATGTGGAGTACCGACAATTTGAGAGAAATGGATTTGACAAATGAGTGGTTTTTTGACGGAACCTTCAAAGCTTACCCCTCTGATTTCAAATGATAAAAATTGGATAGGTCGAAAGAAAAAAGCGAAGAAAAAGAAATTAAAAAAACTTATAAGCGAATATAAGAAAGAAGCAATCTGCAACTTGGACAAAATTGGCACTATTTTTTCATCATTTTCTTAATATCATTACGTCTTATATAATATTCATTGTGTTACTTTTGATTTAAAATTAAATTGAGAAAAAAAAATTTTAATTTATGACCGACAAAAAATTAAAAAATAGAAATAAGGAAAGAACGGGAGAAGTGACTGCGAAAGAAATGACGGTTAGTGAAATGACTTCGGGAGAAATGTCACGCGTGAGAAGTGACACGCCGTAGAATTGACGACCCCCGCTTATGCTGGTGGAACTCGCGAACTATTAATCATTAAATTGGAATTAATTAAGCCAATTGCGGAATCGAGAGCAAGCCCAAAGAGCCACGTTCCAAGGATCGATCCTTGATGGACTGCCCGATTTACTTGGAAAGGAGAGGGCTGGAAGTTTTTCGGCGAAACTGAACATAATGAATGTGAACACATCGTTATTATAAATGAGAGTATCGAATGATGAATCACGCGAGAACGTAAACAAAGGAGAGCAGGATATAGATGGATGAAATACATAATGGAGTCGAACACTCTTGATGCGTCTAGGAAAGGTATATGAAGGGGCGGTTCGTTTGTCTCTGATAATATATCAGTGACCTCACGATGGCCAGACACGTATGTGCTCCACGGTCATATCTTCTCTGCATTGAACCTGGACGAATAGAACTGACAAAGTAAGACCAAAATCTTTTTGAAGACGCCGTTATTAAAAATAGATCGAGGAAGTTTCAATTTTCAAAATTGGCAAATCTTCTTCAAGAGATGTACATTAAATTTCGAATGAAGAACAAAATCTCCAACGAGATAAAAAAAGATAACATTCCATATCATTCGGTTGTAAATTCGGACCAAAGTCGATTCCAGCCGAGATGCATGTCAGGAGTATGAATTTAACCGGCTGAATGAAAAGATTGGTTAGCAGGTTTGAACCTTTTAAGTTATAACTACTAATGGTAAAAAGTATGTTGAAGAAGACCCGATTGCTAAACAACGACTTTTTTCAATTTTTTTTACAATGGTTTAGAGATCGAAACGATGAGAATTTTGATGAAGAGAATGATAATGATGGAACTGAAAACGATGATGACGCTAGTGAAGACGATGATGAAATAAGCGGAAATGAAGATGATGATTATTGCGAGGAAGACGATGAGGCAGATGACTACATAGAAGATAAAGATAACGAAAACGAAAATAATTATGAAAATCAGATAATGATGATTTTTTTATAGTTATTTTGGATAAATAAAATTTACATAAATTAATCCAAATACTTATATTCTACTTTCTAAAAAAATATTTTTTCTGTGGCTTTCAAACAGACTTTTACCATATTCAATATAGTTTATCGTAATTATACTAATATAGTATAATTAGTTCTCGTTCACTTGTCGATAAGACAATAACGTATAGATTATTACTAATATGAGATCACCCAATGTATGCGAATTTGTTTTACATTCCTTGACTTGACTACGTTCAAAGAACTGTTTAATTTTGGTTATAGTTTAATGAAAAGCAATGGATAAAGATTATGACTGACTAATAAATTAGACTAATGACTGACAAGACTATTGTGAGCAAGATTAATATATTGAATTTCCCTATGGAGAAATTAGAGCTAAAGTTTTAAAGATGTTATTCCTTGTTCGATATCATTCTTCAAAATGGATAACAATAAATTATTTAACTTGACATTTAATTTAAAACATGATGAATATTTTGTCATTACGAAGTACATCAATTGTCATTTTGTCGATAATGGAAATAGAGTATATTCTGCCAAAAGAAGAACGGGATTATCTTGCTGAATTGAAAGAATGGTTCTACAATCCGTTTACGAACAAAGTAATGGGACGTGATGGAATTCAATGGATCAAAACTGGATTATTTTATTTTTCATTCTATTTCAGCTTGGCAGTATTCTATTTGTGTCTCATCGGAATACTTTATGCGATCATTGATAAGCGTCGTCCGACGTATGTCAATCGAGATAGTTTGATGAAAGGTGAAAATCGAAGTTTGTTCACGATGAACACACCTAATCCTGGTATGGGCTTCCGTCCGCAAGTGAAAGTACTTGAATCGTTAATTAGATTTAAGCAGATGTCTGTGCATTCGAATGACAACGGATGGAAGAAATATGTGGACAACATGATTCAATTTCTTAATCGATATGAACCTGACCATCAACAAACAAGTGCGGCAGACGTTACTGATTGTGTAAATAAGAAGGAAGTACAACATGACCGTTTAGAAGGACAATCATGTCGTTTTGATGTATCTATACTCTATAATCAAGATAAGAATCAGGAGTGTAGTAAAGTTGGATCTTATGGTTATATGAATGGTCGACCATGTGTGATAGTGAAATTGAATAAGGTGTACGACTGGTATCCGATTGCTTACTCTTCCAAAGATGAAGTTCCTTACGAAGTTCGTGATCATTGGAGTGAAGAAAGGAAGAATTTTATTTTGGTCAAATGTTTCGGTCAACATCCTGTTGATCGTGATATGATTAAACGACTCGTATATTTTTCGATGTTGAACGATGAGAACGTTGGTGGAATTCCTTTCCATTATTATCCATATCGGAATGAAGTCGGTTATCAGCAACCGTTGGTCTTAGTCAAATTGGAAATGATCGAATCGAATATTCTTGTGAATATTATCTGTAAATCTTACGCGAAGAATATCGACCAAGAAAGGGAATTATATTGGAGAGGTATGGTTCGTTTTGCTGTAATGATTGAAGGATCGTCATCTGCTAATCAAATTCCTCATTCTCAGTTTATTATATTTTCATTTGTTCTCTTCATATTCACTTTTTAATTATTTTAATCTCAATCCATTCTGTTTTATATACACACAACATTTCATATGCATTTCTCATTCACATTCCAATACATATATATATTTTATATTTTTCCATTTTAATATGAATAAATTTTGTCTCATTCGTTTCATCAGCTTTCTTTCATTTTTCATTCGTAAATGCATCCAAAAGTTTTAGGTAACTTTTCCAAATATTTTAGAGAAAAGATATTGAAAAGTTTTCTTTTTGAATTTTCAGCCTCAAAAACAGTTTTCCAGAGCATTTTCCTCATTAAATTTTGGGACAATTGGTGGAATTAAAAATTCTCCAATTTTTCTTGATGAAATAATGTTTTTTCGAATCTTATTGAAACATGAGGTACTCTTACATCCCATGTATTTCGGGGCGGACATTTTGGAGAAAGTACGAGAAAAGTTGATGGTTGAAGTAGAAGGTACATGTTCAGGGAAATTTGGTTATATTATTGCAGTGACATCGATCGAAAAGATTGGAGCAGGTAAAATTCAACCGTCACGAGGCTTCGTCGTCTATCCAGTGAAATATAAAGCTATCGTTTTCCGACCATTCAAAGGAGAAGTATTTGATGGAGTAGTGACTCAATTGAATAAAGTGGGTATCTTTGTGGATATTGGACCATTCCAATGCTTTATTTCACGTCATAATATACCACCAGAAATGGATTTCAATTGCGAATCCAATCCTCCAACTTATAAGAGTAAAGAAGATGACACTTCCATCAAGCAAAGTGACGTAATTCGAGTGAGAATTATTGGCTCTAGAATTGATGCGACAGAAATAGCCGCAATCGGGTCGATTATGGCTGATCATCTTGGTGCTTTCGAATAATTCTATTTTTCCTTATTCACATAAATTTGCTTTTTTTTCAAATTTTCTTATATTTTTTTATTGTTAATAGATTTAATTGTTTTCTGAATAATGGACGAGAGAGATTTAAAGAAATTTCAAAGGAGATTAATAAACTTGTTTCTATCGCCAAAAAAATCGACTGAAATCGATCGAATAATTGAACAGGAACATAAGCAATTTGTAGGATTTCTTGATGAATTGTCCACGACAACTGGAGAGGCAGAATTATTAGAAAATTTGCAACATATCAAATTTCCAACGTTACGAATATTACCTTCAGTTCTATTGCCGAAGAAAGAAGAACCGTTGATTAACAAAAAATTTAATTCATATAATCAAACATCTGGAAAGAATAAAATATCTTTATATGATAATTGTCCGGTTTTGTTCATTGAAAAGAAAAAAGATGTCTATTCCAATATTCTCCAAAAGAAATTATTAAATTTAGAAATGTGTATAGTTAAGAATTTGATAGAACATTGTAATATCGATTTGGAATTATTTTCAACAAAATCACTCCTGAAAAATGCACCACAGCAACATTTGGAAGTACGACATCAGATAAAGCAACGTGGAAATATAAATTTTTCTTTTAACTCAAACGAAGAACTCATTAAAGATCGTTGGCATTGCGACAGTTCACGAACAATGTCGACAATCGAAAAATATTCTTCTTACCAATCTTGTTCTCTTCTCGAATTTTTACAAATGAAAAGAAATCGACAGAAAAATTCCACAACCGAAACTGAGTCGAATAACAATTCTGATGAATCTGAGAATGTGAAATGGTTAAAATTTGGGACTAATGTCGATTTGTCGGATGGAAAGACATGGGGAAGACAATTAGACGAAATTCAAAAATTACCTTCATTTTTACGATTATTTCATGAATCGAATTTATTATCTCATTTGGACCACACAGTTCTCGGAATGAATTCTCTTCAATTATACATGAAAGTTCCTGGATCGAGGACACCGGCTCACCAGGAAAATTTAAATTGTTGTGCAGTTAATGTCAATGCTGGTCCTGGTGATTGTGAATGGTTTGCAATTCCTTTCGAGTTTTGGCCAGCCATTTGTCGCATGTGTAACGAGAGGAAAATTGATTATTTGTCGGGGTCGTGGTGGCCAAATGTGAAGGAGTTGGAAGAGGAAAAGATTCCCGTTGTACATTTCGTCCAGCGACCAGGTGATTTAGTATGGATAAATAGTGGATGTGTTCATTGGGTTCAAGCTAACGGTTGGTGTAACAATATTGCATGGAATGTTGCACCATTCTCATTTCGCCAGTTATTTGTCTCAGTTGAACGATATGAATTTAATCGTAACTTCAATTACAAATCAATAGTTCCAATGATTCAATTATGTTGGGCAGCAGCAACTGATTTTTTCATTTCAGATATGCAATTATATTTAATGCTCAAATATATTCTTTACGTATCTTTAAAACATTCATTAGAATGTTTATCTATTGGGCGAAGTGCCAACATTCCAATCAAAAAACAAATCAGAGAGAAAGGAGATCCAGCCAATTTCTGTTTAATTTGTGAATCAGAAGTATTCAATATTCTTTTTATAACGAAAGAATGTCACATTGTCGTCCAACCAAATATGAAGAAGAAAATACCACAATTATTAGACAAGAATCGTTATATTGTACTTTGTTCTTCCTGTGTTCTCTTCTATGTATCGATTGATAAGATAACCATTCTGCAAGAATATTCTATTGAATCATTAAAGTCAATATACGACTCCTTCTCCATGTATCAAGAGACTGAGAGTACATCATCAAAAGAAATGACGACAACACAATCTTCTGTTCAAATGAGTAAAGATAAATTAACTAATTTATTCCGTTTCACTAATTTACCATCTGGAAAAGTAAAGAGTACAGTCGATGATGATCTTGGGGAATCATTAAAAGAAAATGAATCATCACCAGAAGAAGAATCATCTTCGAGAGAAAATAGAGTGGCAACTGACTCATCTGATATAAGACGAATTGACGAAATTATTGATTATTCTGATGTTTCATCAGCAACACGATCATCCTCATCGTCATCATGTTCATCATCATCATCATCCGATGCTTCATCATCTGATTCGAATGAATCATCCTCAGATTCCAATGACTCAACAATCTCTTCGACTTTATCATCCGAAACAGATTTATTGGAGAACGATATTATTCATGAGAGTCAAGGGAATTCGTTGAAAAGACGAAGATCGGAAGATAAATCGTTGAAGATGGTTGATACATTAGATAATCACATCTCATAAATTGAAAAATTTTTGTAAATGTAAATATTTTTATTATTCGATGTTCAGTAGAATTCATTCCCTCTGAATTAATTATCTATTCTCTTCCTTTTCATAATTAATTCATCCTAATTCTTCTATTTCACGAACTATTCACATATTCTACTTTTTCTCCCTTTCCATCGAAAGAGATATATTCTGCATCTTCCATCGAAATATTATGAGGCTAATTCCCTTTTGGATAGATCATAATTACTGCATAATTTCGACTCACTAGAATAATCAAAAGAGACGATATGTGACATTATATTTTATTGAGTTCACTTGCATATTTGTATGATATTTAAATAAATATTATCTCAATTATCACATTCTTCCTTTTACGGACGAAGTAATTAATGTAAATATCTAAATTACCTGTAGTCATCGAACTACATCAACGTTATTCATCAGAATCTATGTTTATATTAGAAATTATTTTTTTTAATTGAACCAATCGTCGAATTAAAACTGAAATATATTATTTGTTATATGATCATTTTAACGATAGGAATTCTCAAATCGTCTGAGAATAAAAAGTCTCCATTTTATGACATTATTTCTCTTATTCCATTCTCATATATTTATTAAAAATCTAACAATAATTGTAATGTATGAATATTCAATATAATATATAATATTGTAAGAATATTAACAATTGTAAAAACACATACGAAATATGCACAAACAAAACAATTGACTAATACACTGAATAATTCTCTTCGTGTAATATATCGCTCATAAAATATTTTCAAGATGGCATAAAAATTTAAGATTCAGAAACTTTCAATCATTTTTCAAATGTTTTTTAATCGATTATCTCACAAGTCTCCATTGTAGAAAAACTAAATATATTTATATACAGTTGAAAGATGTTTAACAAGGATGCAATATCTTATGAATTTTGATAAAATTCGAGTAAGAATTTATAGTTTCAATTGGAGAAAATTTTTTAAATTAATTGTTCCAATAAAGATTTATATTTTCTTTCACGTTATTTCTCATTCACGAAAATAATTTTTAATAATGATCGAATGTATCTTATTGAATATTTTTAGTTTTTATATAATATCTATCTAACATTAGATTTAAATTTAAAATATATGATCATAATCATAATTTTGATCATAACAAATAAAATTTGATTTTAGACTGAAGGAAAAATAATAATATGGTGAACATAAATTTCCATGTTATATAATAATATAATCTTAATAATAAGGTCTATATCAATCCGTCATATACTGCATTATAATGTATAATATAGTTATATTCTCATAAATAACTTAATAGACAAAAGAATTCCATGAAGTTCCACTTCATTAAAACATTCCTTTCTGCAGTTATACTATTGGAATGTCGTTCAATTTTATTTTATTTCATTATGCGACGTACATAAACATTAAATAATTATACTTTTCATCCGGTATCCTCATCAACTTTAATCATATATTATATATGATTATTGTTCCTTATATGAGGTTCCTTTGTGAGATGTTGTGAGGGTGATGATTTCACCACGTACGCCTCACTACTAAATGAAATTTTCAATCAGATAATAATTTGTTTCCACAAATTGAAATTTTAGGACAAAACCAGGTTTCGTCCATTTTGGAAAGCCCAAACTAAACTAAGCCTAAACGGTTTAGTTAATGTTAGATTGCGATCTGATCTTGAATCAATTGTCGTTATACCTCTGATAGGAACTCTTAAAAATTTCTGAATTTTTTCCCCATGAAATTAAGAAAATTGGAGTCCTATTCTTTCGAATTCATGGATCGTACCTGTTGCTGAAATTATGATTATAATATTCAGATAACCGATTTACATAAGTCGAGTCGACTTGTTCGATGTTGGATGTCATGCAATTTCTGTGTCATCTTTCTTGAAAAACATGCGCAATACTTATCTGCATTTCTTGTGAATTCATACATATATGAATTTCATTAGTACGCTACATTTCTTCTAGTTGGAATGTGCTGCTCGTTTACAATATTTACATTCGTTAACACGCCATTCGAAATAACATTGCTTCCGCATGTTAAATTATGTGGAAGGATGTCGGATGAATTCATTTATTTCCATAGAATAATATGAGTATTAGAAAAAAGCAAGCAATTAATCGTATGTATCATTCGCATTAAGGATGGGCAACGTTCCTTCAACTTCTCGTTTTTTCAAACAAATTCTGTATTTCAATCCTTGCATGGGAGATTATTCGTTCACTGCCATCTTATTGTTTTATTCCATATTCTTTATTTATCAACATTATTTAATGTCTTTACAAGTCACCTCCTGACGGATCATTCTCTCTATCCATTACTTATTTTCTAGATACGCACTGAAATAATTATAGTTAAAGCTTTTTATACATACTCAATTACAATTGTTATTCCTCATGAGATGTAGTCTGATTTCCTATTTAATAATTCGTTTCCATAAAACATTTTTCTCGTCGGACATTTCGAACATCGTAGCAATAGCTTAATTGGACATTTCACAAATAGAATTTCGATGATTTCCAGCAATGAACGGAATAAAATATCGTCAAATAATCCCATTAAGAATCTTGGTCAAAACAACACATTATGTTCTGTACTAAATCTAAATAATGATCAATTTGAATCCAATGGAGATGTAACATACATAAAATTACTTGATGATAAATGACAACATATTTTATGGCAATATCAGGAATATCAGTCTGGTTGGAAAATTGTCCAGGTCAATTCAAAAACATTCAAACGATGGACATATGTGTAGTGGATATATGAAATAAGATGGTTATATATTCTCCTTTGAATATTAACGGGATTGGAGGAAGGAGAAAAGAGGAGAGAAGAAATTTTCAGAAAAAATATAATAATTTTAATTTATAATTCTATTACGGCATATTGTTATTAGGAAGAACTTATTAATTGTTAAACAATTTGCATATATTCTATGACATATGCTATGTTTGTGTGTGTATATGTCTGTGTCTGTGTCTGTCTGTATGTCAGTGTATGTTATTTTTATATATTTCATGTAGCATGTGGTGGTATGTGTATGTAGGGAAAGCTGTGCGCTGATGAATTATTGTAGTCGGTTATTGTAAAATAAGACATTTGGAGGAAGATCTTTTCTAATTGTAATAAAATTTATCCTACGCTTATTCCATTTCTTCCATACACAAATTCGCCCTCTTAATCACAGGAATATCTTGTGTATTGTCGAAATTTATTTTCCAATCATCCGTTTTTTATGAATATGCTCATTTTTTTTCAATGGTACAATTCCACATAATTTATTCATTCGAAGTTCACTTGTCTAATTTAGAGAAGTTCAATTACTTCAACTTGTTGAGTGATTATTTATTAATTGAATCTCGTTTTATTTTTAAGAATGTTAATGCTCATTCTTTCATAATGCTCATTCCGAAATAATGTCAGATAAGAATATTAATGAAGCAAAAGAAAAATTGTAAAAATAATGTGGTATTTTTAAAAAATTCTAATATGAAATGCTTCTTGATTATTAAATATGTACATTTATTAATTCAATTCTTACAGCACTTTTATGATAAATTGGAATGTCTAAATATTTGATTAGAAATTAATATTATATTTTCATTGGAAAATAATATCAAGATGGTCATTAAGCGTTTTAAGGTTTCTTTTCCAAATTTCGATTCTTCCATTTTTTGAACTTTCGTACTGATTGGCAATAATTACATTCTATGAATGCATTATCTGGGATGGAGAATGCATAGAACTACTAATAAATGTGTTACATATCACTCATCCTTTCATCAATCGATGATAGAGAATTATGTTCGTGTGATTGATTGTATGTATGGAATCGAAAAAGAAAATTACGTTGTCGGACATTCCATAGCGGACAAAACTTATTCCTTCCAGAACACAAATATATGTTCTTTCTCTTTTCTTATTTCGGACGGTTTCATTCTTTTAATTGCAGTTTCGGCAAATTTTTCTTTTTTCTCACTTTCGGACACTTCAATTATTTTAAGGTTCTAATTCGTTATTAAGAAACATGAAAACAATTTATATTGTCATCGGTAATATATAATATATATATAAAATAATCGATATATAATCGATAATTGTAAACAAGAAATTAGCCTCAAATAAGTTTATATAAATACTCGAGATTAACTTTGTGAGAATTAATGTAACTAAAAGAATTGTTCAGAAAGCGAAAAAACAATTTGAAAAAAGGAAATAAAGTAACAAAGTACTTCCTGTAAATGTTGCTTACTCATGGATGGAAAGTAAATTTGAGAACAGAAATGTCCGAAAAGCGGAAAGTGAAAATAAGGAGAAAAAATTTATTATCCGAGAGCTGTCAACAAATCATTTCTCTAGATAGTTTTGGAAATATAATTATAATAAAAATAATACACATTCATTAGCATTCATAAAGAAGGATGAATGTTCCAGAACTATATTTCCACTTTCTACGGAATCTGAAAATGTTATATTAATAATCTTCCTAAAGAATGTTTCGTTAAAGATTATACCGAAGTGGATGAATTGCGAATGAACGAAAGAAATAAAAATCACAATAAATTTTTGGGGATTGAAGTCGAAGAATGATTAAAAGTCTCTCGTCCTAATATCTATCAAATAAGATTCTTGGAAGTTTCCCATTATTCGTCTATACACAAAATGGCGAAACTCGTTGATTTCAAATGGCAGAAGATGATACCGAAATGTTTGGTGAAGGGAGGCGTCTTCGAACGTTGGGACGACTGCGTCGGTATGTACGAGGCCGATTGTTTTGTGCGTGTCGATGAATATGGTTTCTTCCTTTATTGGAAATGTCCTAACAAAGAAGGTCAACTTCTTGATGTTTCGCACATATCTGATGTTCGACAAGGACGTGCACCAACTGATCCGAAAATTAACGATTTACTAATGACATTTTCGTTGAGTGAAGGATTGGGTAATATCGAAGAGAGAACATTCACCATCTGTTCCAATACAGATTTAGTTAATGTGACATTTACTCAATTTTCGGCGAAGGATAAACGCGCATGTCGAGAATGGATGGATGCATTACGATTAATTATTCATAATAGAAATGTGAGTAATATTTGTCCGTTGGATCGGTTGAAGAAACATTGGAAGAAGATAACACACCAATTGAATGCTGTGGAGAAGATACCGGTTCGTTCAATCACTAGAACATTCACTTCTGGTCGAACAGAAAAGATCGTATTAAATTGTCTAAGAGATTTGGGATTGCCACATGGAAAGAATCAAGATATTGAAGTCAATTTATTCACGTTCGATAAATTTTATGAATTGTATCATAAAATTTGTCCGAGAACGGAAATACAAAGTCTATTTAACGATTTATCATCGGGAACGAATTATATAAATATCGATGGTCTTGTCAAATTCCTGAATGAGAAACAAAGAGATCCGAGACTAAACGAAATTCTTTTTCCTTTTCATAATCGAGAATATTCTTTACAATTAATTAAAATGTATGAACCAAATCCAGAGAATCGACGAAAAGAACGATTGGGATTAGATGGATTCTGTAAATATTTGATGTCGGATGATAATGCACCTGTATTTTTGGATCGACTCGAAATCTATCAAGATATGACGAAACCTTTATCTCATTATCTCATTAATTCATCTCACAACACTTATTTGGTGGGGAGACAATTTGGTGGACGATCTTCTGTCGAGATGTATCGACAAGTTCTATTAGCAGGTTGTCGTTGTATCGAATTGGATTGTTGGGATGGAAAAGGAGAAGATCAGGAACCGATAATCACACATGGAAAAGCGATGTGTACAGATATATTATTTAAAGATGTTATTTATGCGATTAACGAAACGGCATTTGTTACATCAGAATATCCAGTTATTTTATCGTTTGAGAATCATTGTTGTAAGAAACAACAATTTAAATTGGCGAAATATTGTAAAGATAGTTTTGGTGATAAATTGTTATCGAAACCATTGGAGCAATATCCGTTGGAACCGAATGTTCCATTACCATCGCCAGAAGATTTGAAATATAAAATTCTCATAAAAAACAAGAGAATAAAGAATGCAATAAATTTCAATTCGAAACGTTCGAAAGAATTAGAGGAACAAGGCGAAGGTGAAGAAGGTGAAGTAGTCGATCATTATGATGATGATGAAGATGATGATGATAATGAAAATGAAAATACGACTTCATTAAACAACAACAACATTTCATCTTCATCTCAACTCACGAAAACATCAACAACAACATTCTCCAATTCTACAATCACAAATAATAATAATAATAATAATAATACGAATAATAATAATGGAAATAATAATAGTAATTTTACATCAAATTCAGTTCTATCTGTAACCACTAGAAAATTGTCATCATCTTTTATGAGAACGTCAACGGATGTTAAACATGTCAATGACATGATAACAACGATTGAGGAAAGTGGTCGATTAAATCATCGAATAATTTCTACGAATGATAATGGAAATGATCTGACGAATAATGTGAATGGAAATAACATGTTAGATTGTCTCGATGATTCGTTGACTAATGAACGAACTACAAAGAATCATCATGGGAGTAATATGTTGAAGAAGATGGGAGAAGGATTGAAATTAATTTCTAATACGAAAAAAGACAGTACATTAACGAAAGAGCAAGAAGAAGAATTAATGTCAAAATATAAATATACAGGTGCAACAACAAATATTCATCAGGATCTCTCCGATCTCGTCAATTACACTCAACCAGTAAAATTTCAGACATTTCTCGATTCGGAAGAAAGGAGTCTACATTTCCAAATGAGTTCATTCAATGAGAATGTGGCACTCTCTTTATTGAAGCAATTTCCGGTAGATTTTGTAAAGTTTTCTTTTCTCTCTTTTTCATTTCTACTAATATTTCATCCATGCTCTCCAGTTATAACAAAAGACAATTAAGTCGAATTTATCCTAAAGGTGGTCGTGTCGATTCCTCCAATTTTATGCCACAAATTTTTTGGAATGCCGGATGTCAAATGGTCTCACTTAATTTCCAAACACCCGATTTAGGTATTCAGATTAATCAAGGCAAATTTGAATATAACAACAATTGTGGTTATTTATTGAAACCGAATTTTATGATCAGAGAAGATCGACAATTCGATCCATTTAGTGAAAGCGCCGTCGATGGTGTAATAGCGGCGTATTGTTCGATTAAAGTTAATCTTACGTTAAATAAAATTTGAAGAATTCTCAATTTTGAATTTTTGAAGATAATTTCTGGACAATTCCTTTCTGATAAGAAGATTGGTACATACGTCGAAGTGGATATGTATGGATTACCGACCGATACTATTCGAAGAGAATTTAAGACAAAAGTTCTTCATTTTTACTTATTCTTGTATTCTTCATATGTAGACGGTGCCGAATAACGGATTAAATCCGCAATATAATGAGGAACCGTTCGAATTTCGAAAAATTGTTTTGCCTGATTTGGCAGTAATACGTATCGCTGTATATGAGGAGACGAATAAATTAATAGGACAACGAGTCTTACCATTGGATGGATTGCAAGCAGGATATCGACACGTTTCATTAAGAACGGAAGCCAATTTTCCAATGTCGTTGCCCACCGTTTTCATTCACATCGTTTTGAGTACATATATACCGGTCGGTTTAAGTGAAATTGCTAATGCCTTAAACAATCCATTAGCAGTCGAGAAGAAAATTACAACAACATCCCAACCATCGACTATGGATCTTCTTGAAGATAATTTGAGTGATAATATTCAACAATCACAACATTCTCACTCGCATCATCAACCACAGAGCATTCTGGGTCGAAATTCGGAAAAATTGACGAAAAAATTAAGTGGACAACAAACTCAGTTGGATGGGCAACATCAATCACATGTTTTGAATAATTATCATCGACGTTCTATAACCACATCGATGATACCTGAATCGAATGCCTTAGATGAGAATAAACAGAAATTTAAAGAAGCTGAATCAGCTGAACAGAAACAGATGAGTGTGGAACTCGAATCTATCACATTTGACTCATTGAAACAAGATAAATTGTATATTAAATTATTGAAGAGACAATCGATAGAATATGAACAATTTCAACGACGTCTAATCAAAGAGAAGCATGATATGATGAAGAATCAAACAGCAGCAACTGAATCAATGTTGGAGAAGGAAAGGAGGAATCGTCGTAAGCAAAACAAACCGTTGTTTCCCGCCAATTCCGAATATCTTTATTTTCTCTCACCAAAATCTTCACAGACAACAAATATGAATGATGGGAAGAATGAATATGCCAATCTGCAATTCCATTCGGAATCGTTTAAGAATTTAATTTATTCTCAATCCGTCGACTGGAAAGAGATCATGCAACGACACACAAATGACAGATATGGAATTCTCTTGTTACATCTCAATCAACAAAGTCAATTATTAAGAGAAATGTTAAATGATCGACATGATAAGAGGATGAAGATGCTTCAACGTCGTCAAGATAAGGATGTGCAGAATATCAAAATGAGTGAAGCGAGAGATACGATGGAAGATAGGAAGAAGATTAACATTGACAAAAGTATCAAATCGAAACAAGAGAAAGAGAGACGAATAAAAGAATTACTCTCCAATAATGCTAAACGTTTTATCGAACAACGTCGTCGTTTAGCTCTTCGTCATACGAAAGAGAAAGACACGTTGGAGGAATTGAAGTTGAAGGATTTGGAGAAATTGGAAGAAGAGATTACACGACAAACATCTCAGTTGGAATTGAAGAAAGAAGAAGCTATTTCTCAAGCAAACATCGATTCAATTTTATGTTAATTGTCCAATCTCAATCTCATCAATTTGCCACATCATTTTCTTTAGTTTGTTTTTATAGTTTCTGGAAATTCATCTAAATTCATTCTCATTTTATTAATTAATTAAAAATTTTCTTATTCTTTTCTTATTTATTCAATTCGATACGAAAAGTAAATAAAACAAATAATAATAATAAATATGATGGGATAGAAACGAAATGTTCTGAAGGATATATTCTCAGAAAATCGAAAAGTAGATGAATCAATTCGCATCATGAATTAATGGAACGATGAAAATTAATGAATTTTGAAATGAAAAAAAAATTGATTAACTAAAATACTCGCACGGAAAATCAGTAACAAAATTTAAAAAAGAAATATATAGACCCATTCATTGATGTTAGGATGGATCTTAATAAAATGGAAAATAAATATCGTTATGCATTCTCGTTTATCGTCTTCGTTTTCATTTTCATCTGTTTCAATTCGTAATTCCCATGATCTTTCCCACAACTCTTCACACAATAATAAACGAAATTGAATAGTTTTGGAATAATTGAAAATTCTTGTTCGATGATAATCGATTCGAAGATAATACAAATGACGAAGTTGATACACGCAACGAGGAGAATGATTGCTGCATAATTTTTATCAATCAACACTTTTAACTATTGGACATGAAAATTGTTTTAGACAATTAGCAAAAAAGTAACTTGGAAAAAATTGTACAAATTTTCTATGGGCCACAACAACATTGCTGAAGTAGTTAAAGTAATGACAATTAAGGAGAAGAGAAATATATCTGAAACATAAATTATAATATTTGGAGAAAGAATATAGAAAGTAACAATTAGAATATATCATCTTTCGAAATGGACGTCCTTTTGAGAAAATGACAGCACAAATGATATATTGGAACGATGAAACAAAGAATAAAGTTGTATTAAGATCACTCGTGTAAATTTCATGTTCAATAGCCATGGTTTTATTCACCGGAATATACCTATCAAATGAACAAATAAGTGTAAAAGAGAATGAAGAAAAAATGAAACCATATTTGATTTTTGACATCAACCATCATGACGGTTTGAATGACAACCATGATTACCAATGTACCAATAATGGAAATTATCGTTCTCCAATTGATGAGTTTGATGGATGGTGGTATTTTGGAAAGAGTGGGAAATGCTTCAGTTCTCGTGAAACACATGACGAGTATGGTTAGAATGAAGAAATCGATATAAATAAATTCGACATCAGTCAAATTGTTGTAATTAAGATACAGAAGAAAAACGGTAAAAAATTGTATGAGTGAATAAAGACAAATATATTTGACGACACCAAATGATGTGACGAGTGATGCTCGTCCTTCTTTCATGAGAATAGGAACACAACTAATATCATTATTCTGAGAAGTAAATGGTGAAGCAATTGAAGCTTCCTGATCGCATGATAATGATATTCCTGCGTTGGCTGTCTTTAAAGCTCCACAATCATTTGCACCATCACCACACATTCCAACACGACTATTAGTTTGTTGTAATTCTTCAATAAGTTGTTGTTTTTGATCAGGTAACATGCGAGCGAAAATTGCTCCACGTTCAATTATTCTTTGGAAGATGTCTTCATAGAAATAATCTCTGAGTATTCTGAAAGTTGTTCCCGTCAACGCCAAAGCACAATTATGAAGGTCAGATAATTCCGCTTCGATGTTACTCATTTCTCGTTTCTTCAGTTGTTCGGCATAAGTCAATTTAATTTCATAGAGATCTTTTGATTCACTTAATTTCTTCTCGAGATCTAAATTTTTTTCTGATTGTGGATATTGAGAAGTATTAATAATTTTTGTTTCGTTGTTTTCTGTGGAAATCTGTTGGGAACTACTTGAAGAAAATAATTTCTTTTTTTCTGCTTCAACAATTAAAATTTTGATGTTCTCATCAATCAATTCACAATCATGAGCAACGGAAATTGCTGTTAATATGTTGTCGCCAGTGCACATAATCGTTCGGATGTTGGCGTCACGCAACTGAAGGAGAATTGGCTCAGTTTCTTTTTTCAATCTATTCTCCAAAATGAGTAATCCTAAAAATTGCAGATCATTCTCAATCTTCTTCCTACTAATTTTCATAATTTTTGTATATGGCAATTTGAGTGATTCTCTCATGGCTAAGGCGATAACGCGATAACCTTCTTGAGTGTAATATTGAAGTATCTCTTCCAAATTGGTAGGAACTGATTCGGGAATACAAAGACTCGCAATAATTTCTGGTGCACCTTTCACATAAATTGTAAACGAATTTGCCGTCATATGACGAACGATAACTGACATTCGTTGTAATGCAGATGAAAATGGAAATTGTCGAACAATTCCGATCTCATTTCCACTAATATTCACATCACCTGATGAATTGATTATAGATTCAATCGATTCATCTGACGAAGGAGAACGAACGATCGTTTGAACAATTGATTGATAATTGGACGAAGTTATTCCATCATCCAATTCTTCTATATCATTATTATTATTGATCGATTCATTATTTCCCATATTATCATTCTCGTTGATGAAAGACCATCCTGTTGATTCAAACATTTTCAAATCAAGTGGATCACCATTTAATACACCACTTAATCTGATAATCGAATGACATGTCGCCATACATTCGATGATATGATGTGATGTTGGCAAATTATCTGACACATTTCTAACCAAATCTAAAAGAATAACATGATTCTTTTTCGATTCTTCTCCTTCTAATTCGTTTCTTTCATCTTTCATTATCGACGATGACTGATGTTCAATGGAATGGTGATTCGTTAATGATGGAAATTTTAAAGAAATATAATTTCTGGAATTACCAACTGGAATGATTCCCATTAAATTTAAACCATCTTCTGTCAACGTTCCTGTTTTATCGAACACAAAAGTATCCAAAGTTCCACATTGATTGATCGACGATGGAGCTACACAGAAAATCTTTTTCGTCTTTAATCGTTGTTGAGCAAACATTAATGATGATGTCAATGCCGCGGATAGAGCTGGAGGGACACAAATCGTTATAAGATCCAAAGCACGTTTAATCATCGCACCGACATGATAAGAACGTTTCGTCATAATGACAATTGTCGCAATTAATCCAACTAAAGCAATCATACTTAATACACCCACAAATTTATAAGTGTCAAATTGAAATTGATAATGTAATGGTTTCGGATAAAGAATTGATAATAATAATCGTCCTTTAGTCGTCGTATAACCCGTTCGGATAACGATAGCCTTTATTGCCATATCTCCATAATATCGTCCCTGAATGACATTTGTTCCACAGAAAAGTACATTTTTACTGCATTTCTCTATCGTGAAAGTTTCTTCCAAATGTTGTTTAGTAGATTGTTTCGGTGGAAAATCTTCTTTGATAATATCATCTTTCTTCGTACTCGATAGAGAAATTGTTCTCATATTGAAATTATATTCTTGTGGATTGGGTAATGCAGTTTTAGTAACAGGAACACTCTCACCAGTCAACATACATTCATTGACGATACATTCACCATTCAATAATATGGCATCACATTCCATCAGACAACCATTTTTGGGAATTTCAATAATTTCTCCTGGTACCAATTGTGATGCTGCTGTTTTTATTCGTTGAACCGTCTCATTTTCATTACGTCGAAAGACATTTGTCATTTGATCATGTGACAATGATACCATATCGAGTAAATGTTTCTCATTTCTTCTCGTTTGAACAAGAGTAAGGGTGACACTGATGACGGAAATGATGAAGATGCAACCAGAATAAAAATAATATTGATCAGTGCACCATAGAATGACGGAGAAAATTTGAAATATATAA
This sequence comes from Seison nebaliae, assembly GCA_023231475.1. NCBI lineage: Eukaryota > Metazoa > Rotifera > Pararotatoria > Seisonacea > Seisonidae > Seison > Seison nebaliae. The sequence continues at coordinate 24,770 of JALJEE010001395.1, read as the reverse complement.
AATGGAGAAATGATTTCTTGAAGTAATACTTTCCAAATTGGTGTCAGTTGTAAATTCAAAACATTCTCTCCATATAATTTCAATAATTCATTATTCTGTTTCGTAGTTAATGGCGGCATCTTATGGATCATAGATAATTTAAGACTATCTGTATCCAATCCATTTAATTGACAAAATTCTCCTTCCAAACATTTCCAAACGTATTTCAGTTTTTTGTTAAATAACGTAACTAATTTACATCCGTCGTTTTTTATCATTTGTACCAAATTCAAAAAAGGAACAGATACATTTCCTTCTCGACCAATTTTATATGAAATCGGATTGAAAATCGATAATAAATCGCTTGACACTTCCTCAGTTTGGATCATTTCCACGAATTCTTGTCGATATTGATCGATCAATAATAGTCGATCAGCCTCATTCAATCGACATTTATCATGAGTGATCTTCAACCACCACGACGGTTTCCAGTAGAATACCAGATAGGCGAAACCTATTGAGAGAATTGAGAGCAATCGACACATCCACAATTTGAGGTTATTAATACGAAATGATTGAATTTGCATCTCATCTTCTTCATCGTAATTGAGTATATAATTTGCTTTCAATTCGTCTTCTGTTTTCTCCATAATAATCTCATCAATCGATTGCGTCCGGTGGTAATAGTCGAAACAAAACTTTTCATCGGAACTATGATCTGATGAATTCGCTCGATTGTACATGGTTGTCAATTGGAATCGGATGTTGGGAATTATTGACTTTTTTAGTATTGATCAAATATTATGAAAGAAAAATATTTGTGTTGTGAATCGATATGTCCACAATTATTTAACAAAGAATGAAATAAATTACTTTCGAATATAGTAGTTATCTTACTGTCAGAATATTGAATATTGTACGATTGAAGAGTTAATAACGATGACAAAGAATAAAATTTGTGCTAGGATCCGGTACTATTGCAGATATCATAAAGGAAAACCATTGTTGTACGATGAGAAGATAATCCTTTTATATTATCAATTCTTCTTTCCAATAATAAAATCAATGATTCTCCCAACGATGAATACATTACTTATTTATTATATAATTATAATAATTCCCGTTCATTTATTTTTACGTCAAACCAATGATATTCTGTTTAATCGAATTTTCCAATTTGGCTTGGTTAGATCTTCTAAAGAAAATGATATATTCTTCTTCCAAACAATCTCCCAATTTATTTCCTATTCATTTTCTTATTATTTAATAGTTATTATATCTAACTCATTCACTTTTTCATTTATACGCATATACAAAAATTTTGTTTGCCACTTTTTCATTAGCACATTAAACAAATTCTTAATGAAATAAAATTCTCTATAAAATTCATCTTCCACAACCTATTACGCAATATCTGATTTCGAAATTCTGGCTAATGTTTCATGAAATTAATTAGAATAGTTTATTAGTAATTCTCTACATTATAGAGAATATAGAGGAAGAAAAATAATAATATAAATAAAATAATAGACATTTAATAATGTAGATATGCAAACAAATAATATATATATTATATACTGTATCTATAATAATATATACTATATATAGTATATATTATATATATATATATATATGTCATAATATATGTGTTTTAGAATCTAGATTCTAGATTCGTTATTATATTCGTTAAGAAATTTTTAAATTAAAAAAATGATGAGTCTGTGTTTTGATATTCATATCATTTATACTTCTTGATTAACTTTTCACATGACAGGTTTTGCGACATAAAATTAATTAAGTTGAATATTTCGAATTTAAAGCTTGTGTCAATTCTGTTTCAAGCTGTTTCAACATGTAGTATTAATAATATATGAAATGAAAATGATGATTTTTACGAAAAGTAAATATACGTAGTGAACGACAGACAATTCGGAGACTCGACAATTCGGAGACGTGCCGATTCGGAGACCCAATATTCGGAAGCATTGTGATGTAGGAGTTGTGTTTTCAAAAATAAAAGCTGAATTGTAATCTAGTATTGTCAAATTTGCATTTAACAATTTTTGCACTCCCATTTAACCTATTAAAAAAGGGAAATTTTTGCACCCCCATTTAACCCTGCATATAATTGTCGGTCTCCGAATTGTCGCATCTCCGAATTGTCGAGTCTCCGAATTGTCTGTCCCCCATACCTAGTATCAGTTCTGATTTTCCTCATATCTTTTATATTCCTTTGATGCGGGAATATGCAATTTAATAATACCTAATACCTATTTTAGACCCTTGATAGGTTGTTGGACCGGGAGAAAAACGTCGAAATAATTAAAAAAGACATCAAACCTTTATGCGTTGTTATTCTAACTATTCATTCCCGTAAGATATTGGGATATGCATCTGGTCACAGATCAATTAAAATTTTAATATGTTTTGGCATTATATTCAACGGTAAAAACGACTAGTATAAAGATTAGCAATTAAGGGAAAATAACTAATTTGTAACAGATAAACTCACAGCTCACTACATTATTGTCAACTCACTTGTTATTTAAATAGTCTGTTATCTTTACATTTTCTTCGAACATGACATAAGTTCTCACTACCTTTATATAAAATCCCTTTGTTTAATAAAATAAACAATTACTCTTTCCCACACACTTAAATATTCATTATTGATATCTTACGTAATTTTGCCATCTTTCCATTATCTGGATTGAAGTAAAATTTAAAACTTATTTTACTTACGAAGTCAATTATAAACTATTTGTTCAGGAATTTGGTTAACATGTCAGTGAATGGGATAAAAAATCAGTCTAGGACGTTTGGTAGACGGGACTATTTGTCATATCGACTGTTTGGTAGATCGACCTTTTAAGACTCCATATTAAAATAAAGTCATGTATATATTTTTGATATTTTCGTTTTTTGACATTGAAATTACACCAAATTTTTGGATTATTTAAAAAGATTATAATTTACAATTTGGTATTTAGCAACAAGTTCTCCGAATCACTCAACAATTCTCTCCATTCTTTAAATTTAAGAATAAATTGTTTTTTAATAAATAAAATAAAAATAATCTAAAATTTCGAGTAATTTTAATGTCAAAAAAGAAAATACCAAAAATATATACATAACTGTATTTTATATAGGTCGTCTACCAAATGGCCGGTTTATCAAGTGTCTGTCTACCAAACGGTCGTTCTACCCAACGTTCGCTCTACCTAATGTCGCTTTGCTGATAAATAATTAGTATTAGCTAATTAATTACAATTTTACCATTAGTTAAAGATTATGTATCATGACTCATGATTCATGAGTTCAAAAATTTAAAGAACCAATTTTCGCAATTTATCATAGAAATGTTCTTGACCATTATGTTTTACATTTCTTTCCAAAATAACGGCATCCATTCGTTCATCTCCTAACATTTCCGTTAATTTATTTATATCATTCACTTGAAAAGAATCATCATCGTTCATAATGAACCAATGTTTTCCTCTTAAAATAACTGCTAAAGTATGCATATCATCTTGACGATCCTTAATGCATTCATAATATTCTTCAACGTGCAGTAATGAAAAACACAGACCTCGAAAGTAAGCATAATGTTGCCGCATGTACATACCTATAAGTCTCGCTGCTAACCCTTCCACTCCATTAAATTGCATTAAACTTTTTGTTTTAAACCTTGAAACGCATTTCGCTATTTTGTAAGTTAGATGTGTTTTAGGAATTACATTATCCAAATTAATACTTACTTCATTGACCATTCTGAGGGAAAAACCTGTCAATTGGAATAAAGTATCGCAGGTTCCATTACCAACAGGAAATGGATAAAAGAGACTATTAGCTTTTAATTTTGGAATTGATAACAGTTGAGTAGTTAAATGAATTAGAAATTTAGGTTTTGGTAATTCTTGAAAGAGTGTATAGTTTATGCTTTCTAGGAATTCCATAAATGCTACATATGTCCGTGGATGAATCTTTAGGTTCTCACTTTCTGTAAAACCCATATGTATAACTAAAGGATCGACGTTCTTTGTTTTAAACAACACACGAAGATTATTGATAACATTATTTCCAACATCAGAGTAATATGAGTTAGGTAAAAATTTCTTGCTTTCCATGTAATCATACTGCACGTTGATTAGGGGGAATTCTATATTTAAAATTCTTAATCCGGAAAAATAATCATATTTATAAGTTGTCTTATATGATTTTATATAACGTTTTTCTAGTAGATCTTTAAGTAATCTTTGAAATCTAAAGAAGGATGAAGGAAACAATGTTTCATAGTCTCTTATATTATGGTATATATAAGTATAATCCCAGGTAGATTTCTGGTCTTTATATGCCTTAAGTAGACAATAATCTCCTGCTAATCCATATTTACTACTATAGGTTTTATTGTTCGCTGTCTGACAAATTCCTTCCGATAAAACTTGGCCAAGTGTTAATTCTGATGGGGTTGTTGTATTATTAATACCCTCAATATATTCTCTTAAACATTCCATATCTTTGAAGAAAGTAGCTGGATATGATTTACTTTTACATTCAACTATATTCATGAGAGTGGGACTGCACATTATCAATCCTAATAAAACATTTGTAGAACATATACCAAGCTCTTCATCATTATAAAATCCTGCTATTTTCTTATAATTGAATGTTCTGGAAAAGAAAGTAAGGAGTGATCTTCTGTCATTCATTAATGACTGTTTGAAAAGATGAATCATGTCCATGATGCTATTAAAAATGGTAAAATTAAACCAAAGACACAAAAACAGTAAACTAAAAACGGATTAATTTAACTTCTTGTCTAACTAATCTACTGCCTCATAAATCTTTCGATTCCATGTTCCAAACCATGTTTCTTAGTCCTTGGCTTTGGCTTATGTCAAGATGTTGTTATATAACAAAGACATTCAAGTTTCAACCCTAGCATACAAGATTTGATAAATTGTAACGTTACAAATTCGATTACTGTTCTGTTGAATCAACTGTTAATTTAACAGAAAGTAACTCAAATGTAACCCAAAAAGACAAGAAAAAAATGTAACTCTAAAATGTTTATTTCGTTGGTTTATAGAGAGAATAGAGATTTTACCCTTTCCTTCATAATTAGCACACAATGTTATTTTTATAACTTTATTATTATTATTTTATTATCATTATTATTATTATTATTTCCCTCTCTATTAAGAATGAAATTATCATTTAATTTAAGCGATTATTGATAATATTATATACAAGTAAATATATTAATCAGTTAATTATTTGTATTATTAAAAAGTTTATTACGTTCAAATAATTCGACGTCCTAGGAAGTTGTACGTATAAAAATTCAATCGGTTAAATCTTAATCTCTGACTGAATGGGAGACAGTTCTACTCCTTCTGGTTTTTCCTTCAAAAAAGGACAGTGTGGTTTTCATATGTTGAATTTACCTTTTTAATTTTTTGCTTTACCTTGTTATTATAAAATGGATTTATTTCCAACATATAAACCATTACTTATGGCAGATCGGCGAAATATTCTTTCACTGATGGCGCATAATTCGAACAAAAAAGTAGCTGGTTTTTTTAATGATGCCATGTTAGGTATATGCGGAACAAATGTTGTATTTGGTTTGATTATGTCTAGTAGATGGTTAATGGAGATAGTTCGAGAAAAACGAAATGCATGTTCAAATCGGTTTTATGACGGGAGAAGTAAAGTACTTGAATTTGTTGAATATAAAACAGATTTGCTTCCTCCAATTGAGAATAATATATTATCTAACATTTTAGTGGATGGTCTATGTACAATAGATCAAAATATAACTTACCAAAGTAAATATGGCCTTAGTGGTCAATATTGTTTATTTAAAGCAATTAAAGAAAAAGAATTAACATTTGATAGGAAATATCCATATGATGAAATTGATCAACAGATGACGACTTATACATCACCATTATTTAGGTTTCATGTTCTAGTTGTTGATTTGCTTGATGGTGTTTATCGAGAAGTGTTGGAAGAAAAATTTCTAAGTATTTATTATCCCAATTTAAAAGTTTTAAATGTAGAATTTGTTTCAGTAAAGGGAGTCCATAATTATTTGGATATTCATCCGTTCTTACCAACTTATCTTAACTTTATTGGCGATGAGACTATTGGAGCAATAAGTCACAAAATCAAATACACTTACGATGATGTGGAAGTTATTCACTTGGGATTTGAATATGAACCTGGCATAAAGTTACATGACCGTACATATCTAATGTTTGTCGAATTTCTAACAATTATGATTCTAGAAGATTATAATGATTTACCATACCCGGATTTCTCAATTTTCCTTAATCGACAATTATTTACAGTTCCTAGAATAAATAGAAATATATTATTATATCCATTCCCTATAGAACAACAAAATCGTCAGTATCAGTTAAAAGCCCTCTCCATAAATTTATACAATGAAGCTGAGATTAATCTCAAAGAGATTCCGATATCTTACACTAAGAACAAAGAAATCACTGAATGTGTTGAAAACATTCGTCAAAAAACTCTGAACTATATTCATCATCGTAACAATAGTATCATTCCAAGAATTTTAAATAAATATCTAATTGATTACGAAGACCAATTCAATGGCCTTTGTCGAGAATTATTGAATAAGGGAGAATTATACACAAAATTGATGGAAAATACTCATCGGGTACATTCTTTATCCGTTATCTCCAAAGATGGAATATGGTATTGTATGAACGACGATCAATCATTTCAAATTGATGACATTGAACGTTTCAGCGTTATGATTGAAAACGAAATTGTTGAGGCCGTTGTATTAGAAAAGATTGAAAAGGAAAATTACGAATTGCTATCTACAAAACCAATTAACGATGTAATAGAAAATATTTCTGGTTTAAATCTTGAATCCACGGTTACCAAAAGTGGAAAGAACACAACCTGAAACTTACATACATATCATCATAAATGTATTTATAGATCATATATGCATTTTATAAGTTATTTTGCACAATTTTTTTCTTACGCAAAAAATGAAGATCCTATTTTGTTCTGTATTATTTTTAACATCTAAATTAAATTGTCTAAATTTTTGTACTTATTCAGAGGAAATAGGAGCGAAGCATTCCCTTGTTAGTATATATTCTGTATAGTAACTTATGTTATCTGGAAAATAGAATAAAATTTCATTCTTGCATTTACACAATTTTAATAATTGTTTATATTTAAGGATCGAACGATTCTTATTATAACAAGTCAATCAATTTCAAATTTGGGTTGTACTCGAATTCTTTTTGATAGTTTTCTCTTTCTTTTTTTATTCTCATGTTCACCATTATCTTGTAATACATTAGTTATTTTCTTTGTATTTTTACTCAAGTCCTTATGCTTTCTAAAATATTGTGCATAAAATTTTATATTTTAAACGGCTAAATTTAAATTGAACTGAAATTCTTTAATTTCGTCGATCAAATCTACTTCATTAGGTTCTTGAAATGGTGGCGTCTCTAACATACCATGTATGTCGGCTAATGAAGGTGAATGCATCATTTTCAATGTCGTCCCAAATTCTTGATTAAGGCGAAAGGCTTGTAATATTGGGCTAAAGAGGAAAATTAGAAATGATTTCATTCGAATGACGGATAAAAATAAAGAGAAAAGTAGAAAAGAAACAAAACTTGATTTGACCACTATTATTATGTTTATCTCAACTTTATTTCTTTCAACATTCATATTGTTCGTCATTAATGAGGGAAAAGATGCTAATCCCGATTACAATGAAGTTCCAACAGATATTACAAGTTATTTCTACATTAAAGTTTTCGATATTTTCTTTGTTCAGGTGTTGAGCCAGGAACCAACATCATTATTACACCGCGAATGGATGATACTGGGAAACCCGAAAATTCGAAGGAAATACGTGAACATTATAATTATGTTATGAAACTTGTTAATAAACTTAATAAAAATCAACAATAAATAAATTCTTTTTAAACATCATATTTGAGTTTTCTTTATGATTATGATATGGATTACCCATCATCTATTTCTTCGATGAATAGTCTGCTTCAGAATTTCAACATCAACGATTTTGTACCTCCTCATCTTGTGGGGTTACTACCTCGTGGTCGTGAGCTTGTATCGTCAAATAATTTTGCTAACATTTCTCAATTTCTATATTCTTTGTCCCGAGGGGATTCCGAATAATAAAAAAAAAAATATTATTATTTATTGGTGAAAATTCCCGTCAGGATAAACTTGAAAAAAAGAGAAAAAAAATTATTGTCATCCTCTGTATCAATAAAAAGGCGTAATTGATCGAGGGAATCGCGGTTAATAGGTAGAGTTGAGGTGGAATCGTATGTTGAGATGAAATTTTAAAAATCGGTTAGAGAAATGTTTGGAGATAACCCGTAGTATCTGACAGTGTATGTGAAAACGGAATGGGTGTGGAAAGGATGGTATCGGAAGTATGACTAGAGAGTAGGTCAAAATTGTTAAATTTATCAGGGAGTGAAAAAATACGACGACATAGAATAATTGGAAGTGGTAGGTTATTCACAGTGGCGAAAAGAAGTCAACGGTTACATCTATGAAAATAGCAGATCATTCTCCTAATGAGCCGATTATAAGCACGGTCCAAGGACAGAAAAGACCGATGAGAGCATAGAAAGATTATCTCCAAAGAATACAAAGGTAGCACTAGGCTCCTAAAGGTAATAGTGAAAGACGGATCTTTAACAGGACGAGTTCGCGAAGGACGCCGTCGATAGCCAAACCAAATAACCATGGACCAAGGATCGTACCTTGACGGACTTCAATTAATCTGGAAATCAGTACTGGAGCTGTCATCGTGAACAACACACCCAGTGGAATTACAGGACAGATGAGCGAGAAATCTGAGGATGGGATATGGGACGAGTTGACACACAAGGTAATCAAAAGCATAAGAAACGTTAACGGAATCGAATGCCTTTGTAGCATCAAGGAAGAGAATATGTAAAGGATAGTTTCATTTAAATGTTTCATAGCAAAATCCAAATTTATTCCGTTAAAAATTCGTTTATCTATTCTCAGGAGTCTAGTGCTACATACTACTTTCGTTCCAACTCCATCTTTTCTCACACTATCCGTTATTATGGATTATTTCACAATATTCATTTCGTCATACGACCCGATATCATCTCTACCAATAGACCGAGTATCTCTTGCGGAGTTACAACGCTTAATTGATGTCGGAGACAATAAAATTTTTTTTTCTTCTTTATTCCGGCGGGAATTTTAATAAATAAATAATAATAAATAACTCTTATAAATTAATTAATGAAATTTTTATTTACTTCAAATTCACGCACTTTCATGTATCATTCACTTCAAATTTAGGTTCAATATTTATTCCAGCAGGTTTTTGAGTTGCTGTTGTATCTTGTTGAAATAATACTTCTTCCAATTTTCGTGATTGTCTCATTTGTCCCTCAATTAATTTCCGACTATCGGCGGATATGCTGAAAAGAAAGTCATGATATGTATTACATTTTCAATCATGTGTGAAAGAGAGATACTCAACTCATCTAAACGGTGACCAAGATCAAATTTGGAAAGTTTTGTTCTCGGTGGAAGTGAAAAAGTTCTTTGAATTGTGATTAAAGGAGTAACTTCCATATTGTCAAACGCAGTTCCTAATTCACGTTTTTCTAAAACACATTAGAATAATTCAACGTTTAATAGTTAAACTTCGGAGTCGATTTCTTCCATAGGTTCTACCAACAACATTTGTATGTTGTAGGATCTGGATATACAGTAAAATTTATTTGATATTTAATTGAGGTAAGTTAATCGGTTTTAACGTAATGTTTTACTTGTGTCATTTTTTTCGAAGGTTTATCACTAGTACCATAACTATTTCCAAATGCTTGGTTGGTAATTGCAAAAACGAAAAATAAAGAAAAAAACAAGAGCATAAAGAATGTTAGTGACGTCTAATTCCAAATATTCCAACGGAATATTAATGTAAGGAAAGTAAAAAGGAAATTTAAAAGATAAAAGTATAAACAATTCAATTTCATCCAATCCATTTATGTACAACCATGTCAAGGCGCTTAACACTTTTTATGTTACGCAATTTAGTTGATCCTCATTTTTAAATCATGTCAAATAATAATGATTAACATCATCTTCATGATTATAACTTACAACGTTAATATTTTATTAGCACATTATATTTAATATTAAAGTAACACATAACATGTTTATTCTCTAATCAATCTCCAAAAATCAGTTATTGCAATAATAACAGCATGGTGGTCTAAATTTTATTTCTAAGATTCTTAATAAAAAAATGGATAATACTCTAATGCCGATTAGCAATATATCATTGACCCGATTATTAAAGACACCATTAGACACATTATTACTAAAGTACCATTATCCCATGTTTATCCCTTTTTTATTATCTCCATAACAAACCCCTTTTTTAGAATGAACATATACAGCTCTACTCAAAAATAATCGGACAAAATTTTGTGTTTTTTCAATACTAATAACTTTTGTCAAATAGACGTTTATCCTATGCGTCTTCCGCCTTTATTTACCCCGAGGGGATTTGTTGTTAATATTTTTTTTATTAATAAATCGAATAATCGCATATATTAATAATCGATAACTCTCCTCCGATAATAAGCTTCCTCCCTGAAGTCAATTCGTTCTTCAGAGTTTCAACAATATAAGAATCAATAGAGAAGTTGAATTAAATAAATTCTGATCCCAGCTACTTCACTAATAAAAACTTTTTAGAAAAAAAGTTTAAAGTAAAAACTAGTTTTTAATGTCACCATATTTCACAAATATTATTATTATTAAAACAGCAGATCAAGAAATTTGTTAGTAAACTATGTAGAAAATTAGTCAAAAATTTTCCAAACATCATAATGTGTGATATGAATACTTTTAATTCAAACATCTTACAAGTTAGTAATTTCTAGTTAGTAATTTAGTAAATAATGATTGTTTACTTCGGATTTAGTTAAGACGAATTTTTAAACAAATTTTTTAACGTTTATGAATGGATTGATAGCATAATTAATTTTTTATCCCAATGCTTGTAGTAACTAAGAGATAAACAAAGCGATTTTAAATCATCCAATTAAAACATGGATAATGAAGGTGAAGCGAAAGCCGAAGATACCAAGAAATTTAGTTATGCTCTCATTAAGGTTTTTTTTTATAAAATATAACAATCCTAAGACTTGATACTTTTCATAGCACAGCGATATGATAGAAGAGATTCGGGTTGAAACAATGGAGTTATGCGTAACAGCATGTGAGAAATTTGCAACAAATAATGAAGTTAGTTAAATTTTATGTGTCTGAGAAATGTATTGTCCAAGCACGCAGCAAAATTTATTAAAGAAACTATGGACAAGAAATATGGGCCATCATGGCATGTAGTGGTGGGAGAAGGATTTGGTTTCGAATTAACATACGATTTAAAAAATATACTCTACATGTTCTTCGGTGGAACACAAGCAATTATTGTTTGGAAGTGCGCCTAATAAAAGATGATTAATTGAAAATTAAACTTCTAACCGTTACGAAATAGAAATTATTTGAATTCAATAAAATTTCTCAACGCATCTTTTTATATACATATGAAGAATGACACAAGGTGTGGTTTACCGGATCTTGGTAGCAATTTTTAGCGCTTGCAATATAGTATTAGGATGCATCATATTAAGTTTTAATATTGCTCATGCAGTTGGAAGAATACATAAAGATGACGATAGAATAGGAATTTCATATTTTTATCATAATAAAAATTCGGTATTAACTGAAATATGTCGTGCCGCTATATTGCTCGGTGCTGGTTGTTACTTACTATATTGCACGGCAAAGAAGAAATATCATTATTTTCCCATTGTTATTGCACTGTCTGTCGTACAGTTCGCATTCATGATCACTGAAATCATAAGTCGACTAGTACAAACAAAACGACTATCAAAACTCTTATCCGTGAGATCGTCATCGTATTATTATTTGAACAACGACACAGAGTATCAATGGATTAGGAAAATTGAAGAGAATCATTCATGTTGTGGATATGAACCACTTATTGGTGTAGATCATCTTTTCTGCAGCGATAAAAATGCGAAAGAAACGTGTAATAAATGGATCGATGCACATGAAGTGGCACAACAGAAAGAAAAAGTTGATATATTCATTATCGTAACAATAGTCATCAGTGGTTTGAATATAATTATAGGAAGTATTGGATTTGCTTATGAAAGGAAACAAATCAAGGCTGTTGAGCGTGAAAGAATATTAATTCGTCAGCAACTTAAAGATAAGAAACGTGATACTAGGCAAACAAAACCGGAGATACGTCAAGGTCACAGATAATACTATTTAGTGCACAAAAAAAAATTTCTCAAAGAATATTGACTGTATAATATAGATATGTAGAATAAATGTATTAGAATACAGAATGATTTTACTGAAGGAATCGATTAATTTATTTTTTCCATTTAATCATCAGAAAGTTTTTCACAAAATTATCTCTTTTTCTCAATTCACAAAAATTAAACGGTCAAATCCTTCACATAATTTCCAATGGTAAAAAATCTAAATAATCTTTCAATTGGTCACTAATTGAAGTTATTGTTGATAAATTTATCCGGTTTTGAATGTTTTGACAAAATCTTCTCCTTTCTTAATGTTACCTGATAATTCTCCCAGGGCTTTTTGTAATAAATCATTTTCATATTCCGATAGTTTTCCCATGCCCAAACTTTTCTCAACGCCATTTCTCTGGAAAATCATTTAAAATTAATTTACAATTAAAATCGTCTAACTCCAAAAAGTAAAGGAGTGGCGAAATATTTGGTTTCCGTTTCTGTCGATTCTACATATGCACATTCGATGATACCTTCTTTATCATTCAACGCTTCCAAAAGAGAAAAGACAAATCGAGCGCCAGCGAATGCCATAGATAACGTAGCACTACCAGCTCCAGCTTTTGCTTCTACGACTTCTGTACCAGCATTTTGAATACGTTTCGTCAACTGTTGGACTTCATCTTTCGTAAATTCGCAACGTGGGGACGTTTGTGAGAGAAGAGGAATGATTGTGTTACCCGAATGGCCACCCACCACAGGCACATTCACTTTTCCAACTTCAAATTGTTTTTTTTCCGCTATGAATGTATTTGCACGAACTACATCTAAAGTTGAAACACCCAGAATTTTCCTCGGATCATAAACACCTCGTCGTTTCATAATTTCTGCTGCAATCGGCACAGTTGAATTAACTGGATTGGAAATAATTGCAATTAATGCTTTCGGACAATGTTGTGCACAATAATCAGTTAATTGTGCAACGATTGAAGCATTAATATTAAACAAATCATCTCTCGTCATTCCTGGTTTTCGAGGAACACCTGCTGGTATTACAACGATATCACTTCCTGTTAAACATTCGGGTAACTCTTTCAGACCGGTGAATCCCTGAACTTTCGCTTTAGTTTCAATATGACTCAAATCAGCAGCGACTCCTGCAGTTCCAGCAATATCGTACAATGCCAATTTTTCAATCAATCCACTTTGTTTCAACAATAATGCCATTGGCTGTCCAATGCCGCCAACAGATCCCAACAATGACACTTTTGCATTAAGTTTCTGGAAATTGGAGTTAATTGATGTGGTGGAGAGAGTGCGGAAAGCGATGTTCAATGAGCGTTTGAGGATCATTTTTCTTTTTCGGCAATACACTATTAAATAAGCGAATAATTCAAAATAAATATTCTAATTTTAAATGAAAGTTTCTAATCTTTTTTTATAGAAAAAAAATAATAAATCAATGGAGAAATAAATTCTTAAAAAAGAGTCTTTTATAATACCTTTATAGAGATCTTTATAATATTTGTAATAAGGAGAATTATCAAAATGTTTCTTGTAGAGACAGCAAACGAATATGAGAATTTCAGAAAGAAAGTTACGCAAAACTTATTTGTTTTAATCTGGAAGAAAATATCTGACAGGAATTGGACGCAATATCAGTTCTATTATTCCAACCGAAAGAAATTCGTATAAGCGAAGTTGATGAGAATGTTAAAATGAACTCTTTAATCTGCATCTTCCTCATCTTTACATATCAGATCCCTTTATCTGTTTATAAGATAGAATGTGAAAATGAAAAACAATTTATTAATTTGTGCAATAGATCGGTTTTTATAAGGTTGATCTTTTACTTGTGCAATGAAAAAAATTACATAAACTCTTGGAATTCTGCTACAAATATAAATCCACAAACATTTTGAAAAATAATCCTTTTATCTTATTCCCGTATAGAAATGGTTTGAGAAATATTCAAATATCTGATACGAAAGAAGATTTATTGAATAAATTGAAAACATGTCAATATTATGAAAAGGTTTTCATTCAAATTTTCAGCTTTTTCATTCCTGTTTTCCTTCAGCCATATTCAGAGAACGAAACTGATTATCGATTACTATTATATACAATTAACAGAAAATTAACACAAGATGAAAAAATTGGAGATATCGAAGTTTAATTTTGACATTATTGGCTTATAAAAATCTTATTTTTTCCTTAGCGAATTTTAATTGCTCTTAATTGGAATTCAGAAAAATGGAAATTAAATTTGAAGTTGGCTGCAAGTCGAACATATTGTTTGTTTGCTTGTTATTCTCCTTATGATCGGAATGTTCTAGTGAAATATATTTTTGGCGAAAAGGTTTCTCTCACATTTCTTCTTTCCACTTCTAGTTCAAGTATGAAATGAACAGATTTGCGAAGGTGGAAGAAAAACAGTGGAAAATTTCACTTTGAAAAATCGGATTTGTATTGCTAATACCAGCATGGTTCCTTTGATCTCGATGATGATGGTGAATATGGGAGAAGTGAAAAAGAACGATATAATTTTGGATCCCTTTGTCGGATCTGGGAGTATCATCGTTGCAGCAGCTTATTTCGGTGCTTATGTGTTTGGTTCTGATCTTAATTGGACGTTATTAGTGGGACGAGGAAAATCTAATAGGAAAGGTGAAAAATGGAGAAGTCGAAAAGCTGTTATCAAAGGAAATATGGAACAATATAATTTATTATCAAATTATGTCGATTCAATCTGTTCAAATGTTTTCTCTTTAGATAAAACTATCAGATTCTCTTCATTCTTTGACGGTATCATCACTGATCGTTAGTTCTAATAAGTAAAAGCTTTTTAGCTTAACATCTTGTTTTTCGAAAAGCTCCTTATGGTGTTAGAGAAAGTGCAAATGGGAAGAATTCTGTCGAAGAATTTTTTGACAATTTTTTACGAATTTCTTCAATTTTAATTAAGCTAGACGGATATTTAGTTTTCTGGTATCCATCATTAAAGTTGGAGTTTTATTTAAAATAATTTATTGTTCTTAACCGATTCCCATTGAAGTGTGACAACATCATCGGTTTACGAAAGGTTCCATAAGAAATATGGTTTTGAAGTTCGATCGATTGTTGAACAGAAATTGAAGAAAAACATTTGTCGTTATTTAATTTCAATGAAGAAAATTTTTTGAAAAATCTTCATTTTCTTCAAATATCTTCAAAAATCTTGAAAAAAGAAATAAAAATTATTAATGAAATGAACAGAATAATTCTCACAGTTAAAATTAAAGTTAAAATTGCTCATCTAATTTTTTGCATAGTGTTTTTACATTATTTTTCACATCCCTCCCAATTTTTTCAACTAATTTGAGAGCTGGCAGTTCGGTAGTTCGCTTGTCAGAAGAATGATAATTCTTCTTATTCATTAGTAATTAAATGATTAATATAATTATATTACACTTTATTTATTTAAAATTTGGTAAATATAGTCATAGTGGAATTGATAGTTAATCGTTATCCTCAACATCGATATCTCTAAATATAATTTTTTGACGTTTCTTTCTTTTATCGGCTTTAATCTTTCTTGCCATTGCTTCGTTAGTCATTGTTTTCTTTTTCAATTCCTTCTTCTTATTCAGATTATACTCGGCTTCATCGTAAGGAAATAATTTTCGTTCATCTTCTAATGCCAATCTCAATTTAATTTCGTTCGTCTGTAGTTTCTCCAATTCGATCTTATTACTTCTATGTGAATCGATCGAATGCATGTCCATCGAATGTTGGGAACTTGTAAGTTCGGGAATAGTAGTAGCTTTATTACCATCGGTACGTGAATTCCATAGTTGATCCTCCAAATTATCTGTATCCTCCGTTAAATGTTCGATGAATGTTGACAAGACGTCGGCGAAGTCGAGAAATAATTTAATTCCTTTCATTTGCAAAAGAAAAGTCATTTAACAATATTTTATATTGCTCTCAAACCTTTGTTGGTAAGAGTATTATAAATTTTTAAGGACGTCATCTCATAAATAATCATCCCTATCTTTTTAGCCACAATCTTTTGGGACAAATATGCAGAATTAACAGAAGTTACTTTGAAAAATGTGAAACGAGAAAATTGAGAGAATTAATGAAACCTTTCTTTGTTAAGACGATAGGGGGAAATGGAGGATCATTGAAATTCTGATTCATTACAACGCTATACGATTCGGCTAAAATATTTTATAATTATATATAATAATAATTAATAGGATATTCTAATAATTATTTATAAATTTATAATTGTATATAAATAATTCTCAACAAAAAGGAGAATAAAAGAAAAGAAACTCCATTAGAAAGTTTCATGGAAAATTAGAAGAATTTATTGTAAACGAGCAAATTGATTCCACCGATCAACTAATGTCTTCATCACCGCTTTTATTTTGTCAGGAAAATCGTATATATATGGTGGTTGGAATACACCGTACTTCTTATCATTATCGTCCAAGACTGTAGCGATCTTTGAAGTTTGACGCTCAGCCATTTTAAGAAACTAAACTTAGCAAAACAAAATTACATTGAAACGAAATCCATGTTACATTTTTCATTACATTTTCTTCTTGTTTAGTTTATGCTTCTAAACGTTGTGGAGGATAATTAACTGTTACTCGATTAAGTGTTCGAGTAGGTGCAACATTCAAATATTCGAAATATACCTGTTTTTATGAAATGACATTAAATCAGAGAAGAAGAAGAAGAACTCTTCGAATGATCAACAAATGATCTCTCACAAATATTTCTTGCACAGTCAACGGACTGTTCACTGTATTCGCTTTAGTTCGTCTAGCCCGATCCTTCTTATACTTCATCGTTCCAATGTCACTATAAGTATCACTCAAACAAGTTTTCGGTAAAACTTTTTCCACCGAATATAAAATTGGAGTATATAACGTTGCAATAGGACGTGGAGGTAATGACCAATTTTCAATGTTATTCAGAACTTTATCAATTTCTTTATTGTCCATCATTTCGGAACGCATCGGTATTTCTTGGAATTTATTGTTCTTCAAATAATTAAGAGAGCCTTTCCTCCCAACATTTAAGTAGTCTTTAAGGCGTTCGTTTAATTGCACTCGGTCTGCACTATGAACTTTTTCTTCCTGACTAAAGATGGAAGATGTTCTTGCTGGATCTTTCACCAAATTTAATTTAGGTAATACTTCATTCCTATTCATTATTTTAAATAATTCTGTGAGATGTAAGATCAAAATTTAACCTAGAATTAATCTTCTGTAAAGAAAACAACGGCTGTTTGACTTTATACTTCACTTTTTTTTCAGGAATTTGATAATGAAATCGTTCTTTATCTTTATCTTCATTAAACAATGTTCCACGATACATGTCGATTTTTTTGCACATTTGTTCCTTTTGATTATTAATAAATTTCTTATGTTGCTTATTCAATAATGTTGATAATTCAATTATCTCTTTCTGTGGTTTTGGTTTTTTAGGTTCTTTCGATTTAACTTCTTCATTTGTAAATTGTGATTTCGTAATTACAGACTGATACTTCATTGATGATTGTGATTTTTTGGACTATTCAAACGATAATTTGGAATGTTTAAATAAAATAAAATACATACCTTACTTTTGGTTTTTGTTGCTGCTTCTTTTTCTTCTTCTTGTTCATTAATCCAGTCTTTTACTCCTTCGAAAATGTGTAATTTAGGGGGAAATGTTTGAAACTTATTATAAGTTTTCATGTCATTAATCCATTCGGTGGCGGTACCTCTAAGTGTTCCAGTTTCGATCCGTGGTCGTTGACTTTTACATTGATATAATTCTTTAAAAGCATCGTTATAAGCATACGTCCCATATTCTACCATTCCATTTAGACGACCACCAAAAAGCGATGGATAAAGCTGGCTAGGTTCCTTCACAGCCAATGGATATAATGACCGATGCAATAGAACCAACTGTTGATAAGTCAGTTGATCTGCTTCCTTAGCCCTCTTGTTCATATTGAGAAATTGTTTCAACAATGCTTTTTAAACAATTTTATCTCAATTATTTAATTTCTCTTTCATCAAATGATAGAAAATATGAAAATTGAAAATATATAAAAAAAAGAAAAGTTAAAATTTAATTTATTCGTTTTCGAAACAAAATTGTATTCCAATTCTCTTGAAATTTTCAGCAATTCATTGCTAATTATGATATGTCTTGTGGTTTTTAATCTATGTTTGTTTTTATAACTGTTTAGCAATTTTATATTTCCGTTATTCCAAAGATATTCGGTTACTTAGAAAAAAAATAAAAAACAATATTAAAAATTGTTCTAATTATGGGTTAACAACTGTTATCGAAATCTTTCTAGTATGGTTTTTATTTTATAATATATAATCTTTTATTTTAACTGTTATCTTTTCATTATGCTGTAAGGCTAAAAACTGTGCTTTCTTTTTTAGAAGATTACAAACTGTCCCAAAGCTTAAAAAGGATGCCAGGAACCTTCATGAAATTAATAGAACGTTGAGAAAAAAACAACAAATAAAACCACGGAGACCTGTTCTTAATGTTAGGAAAAGTTTAATACGGAGTTACAAAATACAGAGTTGTTAAAGGACGAAATTTTGTCCGTGATATTAAGCTTTATAGAAAACATGATTATGGAATTGAGCAAGAGATTTTTCCGACATTTTCGGACAATTGAGCAAAAATAGAGGTAATTATTCTTATTTTTATTCCAAATTTGTGAAAAGTTAGATTGTCCGAAAATTTCATAACCTCTCTTAAAAATTTATTAGAAATTATCGAAATGAAGAATGATTGTTACTTTTATTTATTACTTTATCAATTTTATTCTTTGGGTGTAATTTCTAACTTACAAGTTTGTTAGTTTTGAGTCAATATCGACTAAGTCTTATAGATTATTTTTTTTTATAAAAAAATTATTAAATTTGAGTTATACTCGATTGTTATACTACTCAATTACTTGGATGTTATGGTTTATGCAGATGACATCGTGATCGTAGACCGTTCTCTCCGTCATCTGAAACGGTCATATCGACAATTATCTTTTCTTCTCTCCCAGATGGGGGTATCCATAAATCCCTCCTATTATGAACAGGCAAGCGTTCTTTCTCCTCAATTCTGCTTAAATCCTCAACTATCTTTCTTGGTTCAACCATCGATCTCCGTTGTCTCTCCTCTTTCGCCTTGGATCACATTCGAAACAAATTATGCAGATCATTTTTCTCTTTCTCTCCCAAGACGAAATTCGTTCCTTTAAAATTACGTCCAAAATTTTTTAAGAGTTTAGTTTTTCCACTATACTCGTTGGAAACCATTTCCTTATGTACACAACGTTCATTTTTGTCAATTGATCGCGCCTCATTCACCAAATGCTGATGAAACTTGATCCCAAATTAATGAACATGAATACTATATCATTATATATATAAATTTATGTTGTCAATTTAACCATGCTTTTAAAAAATTATTTAGGGAACGATATATTTTATTATATAATATAACGTGGTAATAAAAATATAAAGCTATGATCTCTTAAACTCAAATCACAATTAACAATGTTTGACTTTGTTGGCATATCCTAATGTAGCAGATGAACGACATCCGTATGGTCCTCCATTATGGATTCTAGCATAATCGCTACAAGTTGGTGTTCGTCCCTTAGTACAGAATGTACCTAAAATCGAAAAATTTAAATCAGAAAGAATTAAAAGTTTATTAACCATATCGAGCCATATATTTTTTGACACAAGAGTCTGCACAGCTTTTACTGAGAGAACAAGATTTCCATGAACCACCAGGTCGTCCACAATCAATCCAGTAAGCTTCCTTTATTTGATAATATCCACAGGATAATGAATTTACATCAAAAGCACAAGGTAAAGCACGACACCCACTTTCAATTTTACAGATGCATTTCATACAAGTACTACTAATAGCTGCATTACTCGAACCTAAACACCATGGTGTAAGTAGAAGAAAGAACTTTATTTAGAAAATAACCTAGGAGAAACAAGCTGATTAAGAAAATAAAAAATTGCATTCTGTAAGAATAATTTCATGTTACTGATGAACGTCGTCACTTATTTATAGTAGGTATAAATCTGCCCCCACATGTTTATTTTCCCATTCAATCTAACATAATAATAACATCTATAATAATTATTGCATAATTGACGTAAATAAAATTCAGATGGACAAATTTAATTCTCTCTTCTAAAAGGTCCAAAAATATTCAGAAAACAGTTGTGTTAGTTTGATCTATAAACTTTTGAATTTAGAATTTTATGTTTTATTCATTTTTTTTGTTGCTACTTATCAAACACCAAAGAAAAGTAAAGAAAGTACTATAGTTCAGAATAACACTTATTAGAGTTTAGGTGTTGTAATGGATGGGCATCAAGGTTAATATCAACTATCAAATAACTGATTAAGAAGGTTAATAAAATAGCAAAGACCATTTTCTTTCCATTCTTAGACCATTTCAGCGAACTATACATAGTCCCACTTCGCGAAGGTAAACGAAGTGAAGGAAAGAAAAGGAGAAAAAAAGGGACGGCGAAGCAACATTTTTTTGAAAGTCCTTTTACTACTTTAACGGACAGAATAGTACAGGGACAATATATTCGTTGAAAAATTATGATAGGGGGAAAAATATATTTTATTAGGAATAAAAATTTTTATATAGATACAAAAAAAGGAATAAAATGTAAATGAAAATATTATCAAAATCAAAAATAGTAATTTATAAAGTTTTCATAATCGAAGATTTGTTATTGTGTAGAAATGATAGAAGCGATAAATTTTTATCAGTTAAATTTGATCGTTTTTTCGTAAATACATTTTCGGATGAGCTGAACAATTGTTCACAAGATAATGAAGTTACAGATACGGCAATTACAATTTGTGTAACTTTAGATAGTTGGTTTAAATTGGGTGACTTATTCCAAAAATCGAGATATGATTTTTCGTTCGGACAATAACCATCATATTTATCGATTTCTTTTTTTAAGGATTTTTGATGCCTCGAAGGAAATGTTTTTTTCCTTAGCTTTGGAAAGGATGGAAGGTCATCTAACCAGATGGAAGGACATAAAATTAGTAACTAACCTCGTTGAATTGATATTACATTGTTGAGGAAATTTACCAAATCGAATTTTTGTAATTCCCTTCTCCAAAACTTTCGATGTATAAACTTTTTTAATTCAGCTGATGATGAATAAATCGTTACATTCTCCAACGGCAATTGATCTATGAAAATGTCATCCATTTTCTTCAGTTGATGTTAAAATAGAATTTCTTATTTTCAAATTTCAAAAGAAGTAACTTCTATAGAAAATAATTAAAATAAAATTATTTTGTTTCCTAAAAACTTCAAATTCCTTAATTTCTATTTTTACAATTTCATACATCTATAACTGAAAATTATTGAGCACTTTAGTACTTTATTTTATTCTTCTTTTATATATTTCGATTTGAATATATTAAAATGAAATTTAATATCCAAATTTCAAATATCTAAAATTAGTAAAAGATTATTGAAGTTAAATATTTCCAAAACATTTGCGTGTTCAAATTTTACATTTTTTCTGAAAAATAATTTTAAAAAATAAATATAAATGAACATTTTCCAATCATAGTATTAGAATAATATTATTATGTTTGGTTCAATTAAAGTGTTCTATTTATCTTTAATGTTTACATGATATCAATTTGTAAAATATCATAGTTGACATTGTATTCGTAAAAAATTACATGTTAATTATATTTTTGTCAGTTCTGGGAAAACGTGTTGCAACTTAAAAAATAACAAGAAACAATTTGTTAGAAACAATGTCGTAATTTTTATTTTGATTACACAATTCAACTCAAGGATAATGAGAAGCTACGTATTTATTCTGTTACTGATACGATTGTGATTTTGCCGAATGACAAATTGAATGGAGTAATATTTGAGATACACGAATTTCTGAGTAAATAATTCAGCTAGTGACTAAATAATGTACGTATATCTAGTAATTCACATACATAAGGGAAAAAATAATAATTAGAAGATAACTGTTTTATTAAAATAATGAATTTCGTTCATCATCAAAAATATCACAATCATACTCAAGATTAATTATATCCTTCCCTATTGTGAGTATAACTCAAATTTAACTATTTAAAAAAAAATGAGTCTATAAGATTAGTCGATATTGACTCAAAACTAACACTGTACTCCAACTTGTAAGTTAGAAATTACACCCAAAGAATAAAATTGATAAAATACTAAATAAAAGTAACAATCATTCTTTTTTTAACATGTCTTTGAATATTAATAAATTGTTTAATAATTCTGATGATGTGGACGACGAAGAGTTATCCGTAATTGACAATAATGTTGATTGTGTTATGAATAATCGGTTATGATAAGCGCCGGAAAAGCCAATTGGTGAAGGCAAGAGAGGAAGGGGAAGACCGAAAGGTTCTAAAAATACCTGTATACCTTCCACGAATAAAAGAACCTGCTTGGGTACAGGTGTAGATGGTAATGCACCATGTCATCCCTTTTCTTCAGTTGATGTTAAAATAGAATTTCTTATTTATAATAAGTTTATGAATATCTTGCATCTGGATTTGTAATAATTCGATGGATATGGATCGTTGTGAAGAACCCATTTTCATTATTTTATTTTTCGTCGCATATTCCTTTGTCGAATTGGTATGGATTCCATAAACGGATTGACTTTTTTCGGATTTTCATCCATATTCGATTGAAATATTTGTTACTGTGGTTATATTTGTGTGTTGAAGATGAGGGTGGGTAATGTGGCGTAATCGTTAGACTCGCTGCTACCAATTTGTAAGCTGGTCAGCCTACGTTAATTCAAGATTGTTATTGAAAGATTGGTGTTTGTCTTAATGAATTAATTGAAATTAATCAATTAGGGTTCACAAGATAATTGTTTCTAATGAGTTGATTGAATTTAATCAATTAACATTCAAAAGAGAATTGTTTCCAATGAGTTGATTGAATTTAATCAATTAACGTTCATGAGAGAATTGTTTCTTGAATGATCGAGGGTCGAGGGAGCAAAGATCAAACGAACGATGAGTAAGACATTTCGGCGCGAGCGACTCTTTTAATTATTATTAATATTTTCTTTATTTCTTCATGACCTAACTGTCTTTTCGTCTTGCCATTGTCTGGGTTATGTTTAGACCTCTTACATATTTATATCTATTCGTTTCCACTTTTCTGTTTGAATCTTCTAAAATCTCGGTTTAAAACATGTATCCACAACATGGCGACCACGCAGCGTCCGAACCACCACAAAATACAATTCTTGATTGTTTAACAAGAATGTCGGATCAATTGAACAATATTAACATGAGATTATCGATTCTGGAGAAAGACCGAACAATAGATAAATCGTCCAGTCACTAAAGATTAATCAATACAAATTTGACGAAGAAATGAAATATTTCAACAATTTCTCGAAGATTTGGGAGGACAAAAAATCGAATATCAATCTTTCGAAGAAATTTTTTACAATCGGAAATTTGACAGAAGCCTTTGATATGTGTCAAAATGACGATATTGTCATATTTCCTGTCGTTTTCGAACGAAAATTTTCTCTAATTATGCTCTACCCAACCAAAAGAAGATCATAGGAAGGAGAATCTAACATCGAATTGGTAAAAAAATGGGCGACTAAATTCAAACAAATTCAATTTAAGTGTCTATCAGCTTTAGGGGAAATAAACGGACCGGATGAATGGAATATATTTTACGTACTGAAGGCATTGGAGAAAATACTTCAGACAATTCCGGATACCCAATTCGACAGAAGACTGAAGTGTCTGAAAAATTTACAAATAATATTGGAAGAGCTAGAGGAAGATGATATTGAACATTTAAAATCCAAATGGTCCAAAGAACCACCAGAAATCAAAAAAAGATAATATATCACAATATAAAAGATGAGGAGAAAGAGAATATCGTCGTTGGCTCTTTGCAGGTTCCAAATATGACAGATGGAGAATCAATATTAAATTGGAGTTCCGGAGTCAAATTATACTTCAACCAAAATCGTATCCCAACGCGCATGTGGAAAGATTTAGTAAGTGTCGCGTTACCAGAGAGGTTACGTGCAATAACCTCGATAGCACAAGAATTTCACGATATCCATTTCTCTTCCATGAATGAAATAATCAAATATATAATCTGTAATCAGTCAAAGTCATATAAGAATCCCAGATGACACTAAACGACGCATCAACTAATAAAGTATGCAACATCATAATGGACAATAAATCAAAGATAAAGAAGCCAGGACAAACACGCAAAGAATGTGAAACTAGGCCGCAACGGACCAACGGCCAGCTGATGGATCATAATTACTAGGTCGG
>JALJEE010001367.1:0-27819 GCA_023231475.1 Seison nebaliae | reverse complement strand
AAGTTAAAAAATGAAACTAAGAAATAATAAATATAATTGATATGCAAAATTGCAATCGAATTTTTAAATATAGACAAGATATTTAGGTATGTTTCTATGATTATGTTTAAGAGTTTGTGTTAAATTTGTTTCCGTGAAAGAATTGTTGGAACATATGTAAGAGGAGAGTTGAATTCACAGCGATTGATTCCTTTTCTTTCACATTCTTCCATTTGTTTTCATTATTCAAGAAATTGTTCATTGGTAAATTGTCTATCATCTTCCCGTCCATCACTAATGGTTGATTGGATTGATTAGGAAACTTTGGAAACTGCTGCAAATTTTGGTTATTAATCTTTTCGAAAATAGTTACAAATTGTTGTCGATCATTTTCAGGTTTCTTATGAAAATTTATTTTGTTGTTATTCGAATTTCCGTTGACGTTATTTGCTTTCAACTTTTGTTGACGATTTTTCAACAATGTACTTTTTCTTCTCAATTTACCCGTGTTACTTCCAATGAATACATCGTCGGCGGAAGAATCCAACATCCAATAATTTCCTTTACCTGGATCATCGTAATGTCGTGGGACTTTAACGAAACATTTGTTCAAACTTAAATTGTGTCTTATGGAATTCTGCCATCCTTGTTTATTTTCAAGATAATAAGGGAACTTCGTTACAATATATTCATATATTCCATTCAGCGTTAATCGTTTCTCTTTGCTGGAACGGATGGCCATCATTATCAATGCGTTGTAACTGTATGATGGTTTGAGACCGTGTTTATTTCTAATTTGTGGTTGATTAGTTCGAATAGCGTTGCAACTTTCTTTGTCATTGTCGAAATTTTCGTTTACGAATAATTCCTCGTCAATTCTATTCAGTTCCATGTCGCTATTATGGAATTCTTTCACGTGATTTTCTAAATCGATTAATGGATTCCGATTCCTGTCCGAAGATGAATCCACGTCATTTTGAAGAGTTTCTGGTGATGAAAGATTGGTTGAGGATAAACTGCTATTAAGATCATTCGAAATTTTCGAGCGAGTCTGATCGTCTGATAGTGAATCGGAACTTTCATCATTACTAATCCATTGAGAACGGTTTCTTTTCCATTCATAATAACCGTCATCAATCTCAACATTTGATTCGTCGAATTTTCTTTTCATTTTGTTTGTCGTCTCCTTGTTCGAGGAGGAGAGTATATTGATAATGTTGAACATTTATAAAAAGAACAGAATGTAGAAAACAAATCTGAAACAAATAAATTATGGATAGCACGTTAGTGAAAATCGAAAGAAAAAGCGAATTGATTGAACAGAAATAATTAGAATTAGAAGAAGAAACAGAAGAATGAAAAGAATAAATAAAAGAGCGTCGGTAAAGAAACCGAGAATAAATTACTAGTGTAGAAAAACCACAAGCGTCGCGAATTGAATAGAATATTGAAATGTTCTTCTAATTAGCATAGTAGTTTACGTTTTGCAACAAAAGAAACATTCGTCATGAAATTTAGTCTACAAAACTACCAATTAGAATTCGTTGAAGACAATAGTTATCTTAATCTGAATCAGTTTCTCTTCTCTTCGGAAAATCATCGAGCAAGAGAATAATACTGATCAACGATTTCTCCATCTATTGTTCTTCATTTTCAAATTTTGTCGGTTATACAAATCATTTGAGAAACTTAAGTACTTCTAATAATATTATTTCGTCGACTATTTACAATCATACAATATCATTCAATAACAACAGCACGAGTTCTCCAAATATATTTTATTTTATTAAATCAATAAATACCCCAATAAAAAAAACATCGATTCTAATGAATACTGTTTTCAATTTGAAACGAATCATTCAACCCTTAAAAAAGTCTGTTGAAAAACGATGAAATATGGAGATTGTTTAAGAAATACTTAAAAGAAGATGAATTTAACGATCAATTAGAATCATTCATCTTTCATCGTAGATTTAGACAGTGTCCTTTGTTACCTTAAAGTTTTTCTAAGCGATTAACGGAAAGATCAGAAAATAGGACGAAAGTGAATGGGTAAAATCAATAAACGTAGAAAAAAACGAAGTTGTAAATGGAAGAATATTGAATGGATGTTTTGAGAAAGAATACAAGTTATTTGCTTGTATTAGGCGGTAACACGATTATTCTCGACACGTCGAGTACCATCTCACCAGAAGAAACGGCACATGGTCTTATTGATTTATTCGTCTTGATACAATATTTGAAAGAGAAAGAACTTTTATTTATTCAAAACTTTATAGTCTGGAACATTTCTTTTTGTCCAGTGGGGGGAATAAGTAAACTGTTTTAGAATACTCTTCTTAATAAGAGACTATCGTGTTGATGATTGTCTTCATTCAAGTTAACTGTATTAGAAGAAAATTATGAACAAACATCGAGTAAAGTGAAAGGGAAAGGTGACAATTCTGTTACGTATGGACAAATTGGAAATAAGCCACGAGAATTATGTGAAAGTTGAGGATAAATAGAAATTGTGAATGAACAGACAAGAATACGATTTGATGATTCTCCAATAATTTTCGTGAGATAATTATGTTGAATAAGTGAAATAAGTAAATATTTAAAAAATACGCCAGCATCAAATTTGGGAGGATGAATGAATACGAGATGAATAAATAAGAATGGGAAACAATTCCATAAACTTTTCACGATTGAACTTTCCCTCATGAACATTACAACAAACATACTGTTGATGAATCAATGTTCCTATATCCGACATCTAACAGCTTAAAAGAAGACAATGGAAAAATAAACAGAAAGCATTATAATAAACATAATGCAGATCATCATCATCCTCCTCCTGAACAATTACAGATGCCATCCGTTTTACTCTACAAATGAAGTTGAAGATGAACCATTTATCTATTAATATTTATCATAGTTTACCTCAATTCAATCAACTACCTACATCTGTCAATACAAACCATTTATTAGCAAAATTCCGATAATTCTTTTCGATACAATCCGAATCAGTTAGAGGTGTCGATAGAAGTTTATAACTGAAAATTTAATCAACAAATTAGTTTGTTATAATATTTATAAATTAATTACGCAAAATAAAAAGGAAAGTTCCTTCATATCGTTAGATACATTATTTCGTATGAAACTTTCTATCAGAGATGGAATTCTTCTTAATAAACTGTTAAACTCAAAATGATTATTGTTTTATCTGAATGGATAAAATATCTAAATATTTATATTAAATTATTGACAAAAATGGGAAAATTTCATTTTTTTTGTTTAGCATTCAAACTTTTTATTCCAACAATTATTCGATACTTATCTCATTCTTATTTATAAATTGTCTCACCTTCCTCCAATTTATTTCATTTACAATTTCACCATTTTACATTCAACTTCCCCACCAGTGTATATTGATTGTATAGTCCACTCATTTTCAAACAGATTATCGTCAGAAAATTTATTGAACCTTTCTATGAATTCTACTTTTATTTTTCTTCTGAATTAAGACGAAAAGAATAAAAGTTTTTCTATCAGACATTTTCTGTCTTGTGACATTTTGAATGAGATTAACGGATGAACGCTTCACTCTTATTTCGAGATGTTCATACACTCCTCTCTTGATCAGAATTAATCATAGAAAAACAATGGTTTCCACTAAATAGGAACCTATTTAGGAGTAAGATGTTCATGAACTCACAGAACCATAAATAACATGCGAATCGGCATTTGATAGACAATTCCGACCATATTCACTTACTATTCCAATTGTCCAATATACAATGAATTAGTTCGATTAAATCATTAATTTACATCTGATTCTAGCAAGAACACGACGAATGAAATCCCTAGAAATTATTCTCCTCCTGTTGCGATGAAATAAGAAAGTTTATAAGATCAAAAAAGTTAAAGTTCAACAATGTTAGGAAAACCGCCAAAAATCGAAAATTTTTCTATTTCTTCTTTCAAGAAATCTACAAAGTCTCTACATAATGTGAATTTTATAGATTTTTAATTTCCAGTTTTCCTTTCCTAAAAATGTGTTTGTTGTAATATTTATTAAGACATCTTATGATGATGAAACTTATTTTTGTTTGTAAACATATCACCTTACTCAATTTTTCTTCAACATACTTTAAAAGTAAAACTGTAAATTTTTTCAACCAACTTATAAACACAGACACTTACAATTAGAACTGTTAGTATCTTTCATATTCAGATGGATGGAAGAAGGAATTAAATTCTAATTAGGCAGATATTTTAGTATTATATAACAGGCAAAGTTTGAAATATAATTTAGTTCTCCAATTTTCAGTGTAATTAAAAGCTAAACAAAGTTTTAAGAAACTTATTTCATATACTTTTATTATTTATAAGTAATTTTTAAATTCAGTTGACTAAAATTCTATAACACAAAAGTGTCGTTGGTTATTCAGATAAAGACCCATGTCTAATACCCAGTAATTAATACCTAATTTATTTGTTTATTTATGATGAGTTTATCTTATTAATAATAAATTATAAAATGTTTAATTTAAAATAATGAGTATAGGCAATTGTAATTAATATCTCAGCCAAATAGTCGAAATATGAAAAAAAAGGAAAAATAATTATGATGGGAATATGTTAACGTTTGGGCCAACTGACGACAATCTCCACCACTTACCTATTTTCTTATGTTTTCTCTTTATTATTTAATGTTTGTGTAGGAATCATATCGAGCAAATAATAGATGAATTTGGAGAATGGCGCGGAGTCAGATTGTATGGAACCCTCAGAATATTCAAGGTAATGTTTCGGAGAATGAGGAGGTAAGCGACGGTTAGGAACTGTTAAAATTCTCTTTCTCTTCCTTATTTGATGTCAAACAATTCCGTAATAATAATAACGAGTAACTTATCAGGAATAATTGATGTAGGAACGGAAAGAATAATTAAATAAAAAATTCATTTCATTAATTTTCTTCAAACATTTATCTTGTCCAGGTATGATATCTCAACGAAATGAACATAGAAAGCCAATATTAAGTCGTAGCAAGTCAACTTACTTCGCTATAAGCTTATTCGCTTTCTTCACCGGTGCTGAATATGCCGTCATTCTACCAACTTTATGGAGTTATGTGAAGTCGCTACACGGCGACGGAACATTTATGGGCTGCGTAATGGCTGCCTTTAGTCTAAGCGGCTTATTTGCCGGAATAATATTCGGTCAATGGAGTGATCGAACGAAAAAAACGAAGAAAATTGTACTTTTCTCAAATATCTTTGAAATTGTCGGTAATTTATTATACGTTATTGGTTATAGTAAATGGATTCTATTAATTTCACGCTTGATTGCTGGTGTGGGTATGGGTGCGTCTCCACCAGTATTAGCTGATGTATCTCGAAGAACAACGGAGAAGGAACGTACAGCGATTTTGGCTATAATTTTAGGCTCAAGACAATTCGGTCTTATGTTAGGTCCGGCCTTCAATTTCTTCCTTCATCGTATCAATTTTTTTATTGGTCCAATTCATATTACAAAAGTAAATGCACCAGGAATATTTATGGGCATCTTATGGACATGTATGCAATTTATAATTTTCCTTTTTTATCATGATGCCAATCATGGTGAGCGATTGGGCGATGAAGAAGTTGAAGAGCATGAAGCAATGATCAGTACGACGGAAATGAACATTCCGGATAATGAGACGAAATTTCAAAAAAAAGTGAAAGCACAAATTCTTTATAACGAATATTTACGAATAGAAATTATTATATTATTGGCTGCCACTTTCATTACTTATTTTAATCAAACCGCATTAGAAACGTTACTCGTACCGGTAACTGAGAAATTATTGGGATGGAGTGAAACGGAGAATTCGATAGCATTCTCATTAGCTGGTGTGGAGATTTTAATAGTTTATGCCATTGTTCGTGTTTGTTCCAAGTACTTATTGGACAGAACATTAATGTCTATCGGATTAATAGCCATCATACTTTCCTTATTCGTTTGTATAGTCTATCTACCTCACGCTTCGTTAGGTGACAGTAACCTTCTTCTCGTTTTCATTTTGGGAGTTATGTTAAATGTTTTCGGTTTACCAATTGTTGCTGTTACTTCACTTTCGCTTTTTACAAAAATGACGACGAAGAAGAGACAAGGTCTATCTCAAGGCATTCAACGTGGATTTTTGGCGGTAGGCACCATACTCGGACCGTTATGGAGTGGCGCTTTATTGAATCAATTGGCATTCTTACTCGGTGGTGTAATGGCTGCGATTATTTTAGTCCAATTGTTTATATTCATGTTCTATAAACGTTTTGTGCCTATGCCGGAAAATGCATCAAAATAATTGTTTACTTTATTCAACGATCAACTTTCAATGTTTTACCTTGTCTCTTTTTTCTCATCCACAAAACATAAATTATTTTAAGAAATTCCTTTAACAACATATCCACATCCATTCCATTTTATTCTTTGACGTTTGTATATAGTATAAATAAAATATTTTCAAATGAATTTTATTATCAATGATTTATGACCATAAGGAAACATGTTCTCCTGATTCTCCTTTACTCCCAATAATCATTCGCCATTAAAAAAGAAAATTATGTTTGGAGGTGTTGTAGTTAACTCGAAAAGTTTTCCATTTATCGTCAGTATTCTTCTATTGGAAGACGGTTTCATTGAGAATGCTCATGAATGCATGGGATCAATTCTTAGTAATCGATACATCGTATCAGCCGCTCATTGTTATAAAAAATATTGGTTTATTATTTTTCAGTTATATTCCATATTATCATTTCTCTAATTATCAGTGCTAATAAAACGGATGGTAAATTGATTGTGGTTCATGGTCGCAATCGGTTAAACAGTTATTGTCCGAATACTCACATATATTCTGTTAATTGTGGCAATATCAAATATTATAAGGAATATGATCTTGCGCTTTTGAAAACTAATGAAAAAATGCCTGATAACTTATCGATAAAAGTCCTGGAATATTCTAAATTTAATAAGATTTCGCAAAAATTATCAAATTGCAGCGTAGTTGGATGGGGAGTTCATAATGATAGTAATCATCAATTAATTCATTTCTCTAAAAAATATTATTCAAATAATTTACATTCGGTTCCGTATCAACTGACGTCCAATGAATTAAGGAAGTATATTTCTAAGAAATTCCATTTGACTTATGGAATATTTTTTGCGTATTCGTTCAATATCGGCAAATTTGGGGGAGTCTGTTCGGTTAAGTTTCATTTGAATTATAATTAATTAATGATTAAAAGATAATGTCCTTATAAGCTTACAATGTTTCTAGATCCTCAAATACTTAATCCGTATCTAATTTATCTTATTCGTTTTAGGGCGATTCTGGTGGTCCATTATTCTGTTGGGTAGATAATGAACGATATCTAATTGGTTCCGTTTTTCGGTGGGGTGGCTGTCAAAACAAATTAATAAGCGAATTTGTCAATTTGTCATATTTCCAACATTTACTATTCAAGTACATTTCTTAAGGGAAATTATAATATTTTTATTAAATGAAATCTTTCCAAGAGAGACATTTGAACAAAATAATATTATGAATTAGAGATTTGAAGGATTTTTTGCATATCGTCAATCAAATCCTCAATCTTCTTCAGTTGACCTTCTTCATTTTCGATCGTAAACTGTTCTTCGAACTTTTTAAATGGCAGTTCGTCTACTGTAGATATATTCGTCATATTGTCCAGATCATTCGAATTATTTATGTTATAAAGAAAACTATAATTATTGTTATTGTTGTTGTTGTAATTGGTATTATTGTGACAATTTGGCATTTGAGGTTGATTTTGCAATAGTGCATAAGCGGGACTACAAGGAGTATTTCTCCGACATGGATTCGTCGACTGAGATGTGTAATCACCTGATTCGAGTAATTTATGATTCAACTTCTCAATTCGTTTGTATGCTTTCGTTGTCTCATCTTGGAATTCCGCCAATGTCTCACCAATCTTCTTCAGTTGTTGTTTAGCTTGTTGTTCTTTCGAACATAACGATAGGCACAATTCATCATCGATCATTTCTTTTGTCGCTAATAATTCGGTACGATATTGACAGATTTCCGACTTATTCTTATTTTCTGTCGTGGTCACACCGGGCAATTCGTCAATATGATGATCGGCCTTGTCAATATTCTCTTGTAACTTCGCCAACGTACTTTTGTACTTTTCGATTTGGGCATAATTATCAGCTAATAATCGTTGGAAGAATCGTGCTTTACCGCGAAGTCTGGCACATTCGGATTTCCTAAATAAAATTTCCTTAAAATTGGTACGAAATTTTCTGATGAAAACCTCATTTCTACGAAGACTTTCAATTTTTCTATTTCAAACATCATATGCATTTTTCCTGCGTACATTCTCGCCATATCATTCGATCTATCTACTTTCTATTATGAATTTTATAAATAATCAATTTTCGATATTAAAAATAAAAGTTTTCTCAACATCTTTTAATTGTTTATATTGATGCATCAATCGTTCATTGCTTGCTATACTACGTCTTAATTCCATTTCAGCAGCTCTAAATAAAAAACATGAGTCGAAAGTTGATAAAAGGAAATTGACCTTGGAATTGCTTTGCCCGTTCCGACATCTTCCATGTCTGGCATACAACAGTTTGTTTTGGTTTTGAGAAATCTTTCCGTTTCATTGAAGTTCATCATGATAATGTTCTTCATTCCACAAATGTCTTCCGAATCTTTCGATTCTTAAAAAATTTCATTTAATCACACCATTCCTTCAATTAAATAATAACCTTCACATACTTCACTCGCCTCAAATTCAGTTTCTGAACGAACATGAAACAGATAAAATAAATCAATTACTAACTTTTCACATTTTTAGGAGATTTATGATCTGCAAATTTTGGTGAAGTTGGACGACTGAAATTTTGATTTGAAAATTTTTTGATGAAAGTTTCGAAAAAAAATTGGAAAAAAGTAAATTTACCTTACAGGTGTATTATCTAAGGTTTTCCGATTGTTATTAGTTTTGTCGAGCGAGTTACCAAATGGACTTTCCGTTCCTGCATTCGATACCGTTCTACTATCAGTGTTTTTATTTTGGTTCTGGTTATTATCAAGAATTGTTCTGTTAGTTCTTTTTGTCAAAGCATCGTCGAATGTTGATCTGTTTTTATCGTTCAAATTTGTTCGTTTTACAATTCTACCGGAAATGCTGGAACTGTCGAGTCTTCTCCGAAAGTCTAATGATATTAGAAATTAAGAATGATAACAACTTGGAATTAAATGTAAATAGGGAACCATCATCTATTATGATTTTACTCGGACGTTCTATAGAATGAGAGATGTAATAAATTATAAAAAAAATAAATGACAAACCGTTGCGTCTACAAGTTAGTTTTTGTGAAAGATTATGAGATTTTTAGAAGATAATCAATGAATTATTTAAGACTTTAATAGGAACTGTTGATAAATTAGTTTGTTACAATTATTCGCATTATCGTCAGGAATGGTTGGTTCAAATTGATTACGGATGGAGGATTGCTGATTGAGATATTCATCCAATTTTTTCGATGGGTTTTCTTTCATTATAAATTCATTAAACTTTTAATATTGAAAAAATAGAAATTAAAATGAAATTACAATTGGAATAAACATAATTTTCCTTATCTAATTACATTGACGAATCCATCTGAATAATTTGCACAAATAATAATTTTGTTCTTCTGCTTAAAATTTTGTTTCGATGAACTTCTTCTCTAATAAATTAATGTGATGAATGTTCGATATATTCTGTAACTTATAGTCTTATAATGTAATTATATACAAATGTATTATGTTCTCTCGAAATATACTTCTTTATTTAACTGATATTTAATTCAATATTTAAACAATATCTATTTGAAGTTGAATTGAAACTTCATAAATATTTTTCGTGACAGTTCAACTGTATTTTTATACGTTTAATTATTAGTTATTGATAAAACTTTTTGTATAATGGCTATTTCAGAAAAGGATATTTGAGAAATGAATTTTTCAACATAGTTAATATTTAATTAAGTTTTATACGCATTAGACATCATTCGAATTGAGATAAAAATATTAGACATTATTATGTCTAATCGTACATTCAAAAGTCTAAAACATCTGAAGTCAAGTTACTCAAATATCTTTCATGTCTCAAAATAGTAAATTTCTATATTTAGAAATTCTACCAAATAACTAATTTTTTAAGATTAATTTTAACTGGCATATATGAGGTAGAAACCCAACAAAAATGTATAAGTTGAAGAAATTTATAATCTGTAGACTATACAGAAAGCCAAAAGAAATACTCGATACGTATACACTTTCTTTTATATAGCTACATGAACACAGAGAAATGTACCTTCAATATCCGTTCAACAGCCAATTATGTTTTAAAATTATTCTACATTATTTTTAGGATCTCCAAGATTTTTATCAGGTTCTTTCGCGATTTGTGGTTTCCTTGCGAAATGGTTTTAAATTTGTTTAACAAATGTTCTTTGTTGAATTTAACATGAAGTAATGTCATTAAAATGTATCAAATATTAATGAAAATATATATTTGTTTTAATTATAAAATATTATAACATGGTTATTGAATAAGGTAGAATGATAATATATAATGTAGATTCTACATTGTAGAACCATGGAATCAAAATTTATTTAACAAAAATTTTAATATTAGATAAGATTTTTAGGAATCTCTAACTAAAATAAAATAATAAGATAATGGTATTATTCAACGAAGTGACAGATCAGCTTAACATACAGTTAGAATATTAGTTAACAAAAGATGTGTATATATCTTTCGTTTTATATATAAAACAATCGATAATACGTCGCAGAAAATTTTAAGGAGGAAACACGTTCATTTGGAAGAAACCGACAATGTTACCCATCGGATAATAATTTGCAACGCCAAACCACTTACCGCTGGGACCTTGAGCCTTAGCAATTCCCATATGAGTCGTGGATGCCCAAATCAATTGAGTAAAATGGCCAGTTGGTTGTTGGTATTGACCGGCATAATTATGCATCGGATATTCATTATACCATTGTAACGTGGCGTTTGTACCTGAACAAATTATGAAATTATTCAATTCTTTAGTCGAACAACAATAAAACCTGATAACGGTGACCCATAATTAGACCAGAGGACCACAATATTCTCACCTAATGCTTCACCATTTGCTCGATGATTATATGAATGTTGCATACGATCGAGTACGACGAGTGTTTGCAACCACGATTGAGCTATCGTCTGAAGTTCTCTACTATATTTCAATGGTGCGGCATGATGTTTTGCTCGTAAAATGTTGTGTAAGTCCAATGCTTCTTTAGCGAAATCATCGTTTAGTGATAAAACTTTATCGCTAAATACATTAGCAATCAAATCCAATACTGGTTCGTCACTTCCAAATATGTCCTTCTGTTCTCCTTTCGCTACAGGGACGACAGCCTTCGATTGCTAAGAATATTGATAAAAGTAAGGAAATTGACAGAAAAAAATGATTGAAAATCGAATGAACCTCGTCGACTTTCGTAATATATTGGAAATAATCATAAATCTGATAGAAAACGTTGCCAACAATATCGAGAAGACTCATCAGTTATTCTTTGACGCAATTAAATGTCACGATCTCTCTCGTTTTCTCAAATTTCTCAACTATTTTCTCCGATTTCCTTTACACAATTTGTATCTGATACATCAAAGTTTGACGTCATCCAAAATACATTTGACGTAAATTTAGTTAATAAAAATATAATTAAATTTTATTGAAACGTTTCTGTGTTAGTAATTGCAACGTAATAATAATACCATAATCACACTTTGATTCATAATAATTTATTTCTTTTGTCTTTCTATCTCTTATCAACTATTATTCAGTTGTTCTTCGTAAGCCGAGTAGAATTGACCATTAATAGTACGTCTATTGCAAGTAGTACAAATGATGCAGCACTTGATCCAATTGCACAAAAAATTGTTTTTCTTATCAAGAAAAGACCTAATACCTAATACCTAATAATACCTATTAAATTAATAATTATTTGAAATAAACTAGTACCTCCAACTATTAAGAAAATAGCAGCTACTAATTCCATTGCCGAGATCGGATAGAAAAGAAATGATGGTTATATTTCAACTTTTTTCAACACCAATTCTATTATCGTAAACGATCCACTTCCTGATAATATAGTATAAACAGCTACTACCGCCGATATCAACGTTACTACCGGATTCATAGACTTTATCATCTCTTCATTTTCCCGTTATATCTCTTGGTTATATCTATATTATATATATTTTCTCAATGTGCTTCTTAGCAATCGTCCACACACGACTTAGGTTGAGCGGTATCATGATAGTAAACTTTTCGACCTCGCATTTCTTTCCAATAACGAACCATTGTCGATTAAATCAAGTTTTTTATAATCATTTTTCAAATTATTCGTCAAATGAAGATCGTGTTGAGGAATGTAGTGAAAGAAATTTTTTTGAGTTGATGTTGAGAGTATGAGTGTTGTTAACTTACTTAAATTTTATCGAACGATACAGACAATTCAAAATCAATATAAAATGTCGAGTGCTTAAAATGCTGAAATTATAATTTATATTTACACAATTCCAAAAAAAAAGAAAAGAATAAATATCGATATCAAGATAAGAATTATTCGAAATTATTAAAAAAAGGAAAATGGACAGAATAGTTCTCACAATTGTCAGTATTTTTTATCATATGTTAATCCGAATGAATTGAGTTGTTTAGCAGTTAAGGCATATGATCTCACCGTTTTTGTGTGCCACACATTTATCTTATTGGAACATTCAGCCTCCAAATCATCATACGATGTACGAAGTGACTCAAGGAAATCGGTTTCCAAACGAGATTTTTTTCCACTCACAAATCTCGCTTTTTCATTTCTAGACAATAAATAATTTAATGAGATTGAGAATGAAGCCATATCAATTGGAAATTTTCTCGATTTCACTTTGATAATACTGAAAAATCGGACGACTTTATTATTGCGACAAATCGGTTTCTCATACAACAAATTCCCGACAATACCCACGGACCAAAGTCGAATTTTTCGCGTTTTCCGAATCTCTTCAAATAATCTCATTCCATATGTGTTGTCGTCGTCAGCGAAGTAGATTAAGGAATCTAATGACAAAATCTTATGAAGTAAATTCGAATGATTCTTTTGAATTTTGCTCTTCCATCCTTTCCCAAACAAATATTCTTCATGTTGTGGATTGACCAATTTCAACGTATCAGTTAAATCAGCATCGTGAAATTGATGACGACTTCTTAAAAATTTATGTGTTTTCAAAATCCATTCTAATCCGAAATTCCGATGATCAATTCCTCGACTCAACGAATAATTTGATGGTAATTGTAGATAAGTGATGAGGAAATCATCTCCGAATAAAATTGAAGATCTTCCGAGAACTTTAACACGTTGTTTAGTTCTCACTGCGAACTTATCGTGAAGTAATTTGAGATAATCTCTCAGGAAATTACGTAGTTGTCCATTCGTCTGATTAACATGTTCCACAACAATCCAATGAATATTTGGTGTACCTAAAATTAAGGAATTTGCCATTCGTGTCAAATCAGCGATTTGTTCCGTTCGATAAAATGTTGGAGTGATGATATGAATCCATTTTTGATTGATAAAATTCCTCTCACGGTCAAACACGTAACTGGCGTCAAATGCCAATTCGTCATTGTTTGAACGGATCAATTGAATGCCGATAATGAGCAGGAAATATACGGCGGAAATAATTGACAAATATTTTAATATTTTATTCTGCATTCCTTCTTCTCATTTCTTACCACGTCAACCGATTATGTTCCTTATCATTTTTATTTCCGTCAATATTTGGAAAATAAATTTTTTTTAAACAAAACAAAACTTTCTCTTTCGTCATGAATTCACTAAGCTTAACCTTTTCAATTAGAAAAGAAAATCACTCCAATTTTACATTTGACACTTATGAAGGGTACAAAGTGGAATCTCTGTCTGAGCTATGACCATCTGAAAAATAAACAGATGTTATTATTTATCTTAATTAACTTTGTCCGGACTATCATGACGCGGAATTTAATTTGTTTACCAACGAAATGTTTTCGGTTCACAATAAATTACCTTCAATGTTAAACTTCATTTCTTGGATACTTATTCATTTTACTAGAAGAGAAATTATTTGAAAAATAAAGATGTGGTCAATTTCGACTCTTCATTTTTTTATCATAACTTTCTTCATTAGTTCTTTCAATTTTCAGTTTTCTTTTCATTTCATTAAAAAATATATGAATTAATTAGTTTCGTAGGTACTTATATAATTAATTCATCAAAATCCACCGATGTTACGAATGAAGAAGGATTTGTTAATTACAAATATGAACTGGAATGTTCGGACATGATGAGAATTAGAATGGTGAAAATGAATCGAACAATCAATCCATTAAAATATTATAAAGTTATAACCAATTGGCCAGAATGTGAAGAAACTGGTGCAACGGATGATGTAATAGAAATTACGTCTAATTGTGTAGAAACGAATTATAATACCGGCGATGTTTCTGCAAGAATTTCATTTTCCAATTATAATATTTCTGGAATGCATAATTATGAATTTAGTTGTAAATCAGAAAATGCAACCGGAATTGTGTACTTACCAGTTGTCAAAGATAATAAGTGAGAATTCTCAATTTTTCCTCTGTTTTACCTCTCTCCTCATATTTCAGAGACAATTCCACATTATATCATAATTCTGAGAAGACAATGTTATCGGTACACCTTGAAACGGTTCCCGATGAAATGACAGTCGGGTACAAAACAAACATGACGGTAACTGTCGATGAATCAATTTCGAAAAGTTTCAATTTAACTTTATCCTTAAATAATTCACCAATTTTTATTAAGTTAATTGCGAACAGATAAGTTGTAATTGCGATTGTTTTGCAAGACCAGAACGACGTTTAGATGATCGTGAGACGAATATCTTGTTAGAATTTCATATACTGAATTTTAAGTTTAAAACTGTTTAACTAGAAATTTTAAGAATGAAATTCGTTTAATGGTTTCTCCATTTCGAGGAAATGAGAAAGTGTATAGTTTTTTCGGTTTCAAATTCCCCAAATATTCGAGTGTCTTCTTTCGATGCGAGGTAAGTTATGGTGGCAAGAATAAAAGAAAACGAATTATCACACAAGAAATCGCGTCGTTTTCTAAATCGCTAAAAGTGCCAGTCATGAACTGATGATTGGAAATATTTGATCAGCTGTTTCTCTTCTCATCATTAA
This sequence comes from Seison nebaliae, assembly GCA_023231475.1. Classification (NCBI taxonomy): domain Eukaryota; kingdom Metazoa; phylum Rotifera; class Pararotatoria; order Seisonacea; family Seisonidae; genus Seison; species Seison nebaliae. The sequence continues at coordinate 12,507 of JALJEE010001367.1, read as the reverse complement.
AATGATGAGAATAATATTAAAATTTGCGGACTTTCCTTTCTTATAAAATCATCTTAACATAATGGGTCATTTCTCTTACTTTTCTATTCTTCTCATATCCAGTCAAATAAGTTGGGTGTTGCTTTTAAGAAACTTTAATAGATTTGTTTATTTTCATATTACAATGTTAAGTATACGAAATTAGTTGTAAAAAATTTATACTTATAAAGTTGGACGATAAAGATGAGCCATATGCCTATTTTTATTATGATAATAAAGTGAAACAGATAGAATCGAGCGACGGCTTCATCGAATTCATTCCAAAAGAGAATAACTACAAAGTTAAAATTGTTATTTTATTTAGTTTCTTATCAAATTGTTTAAAGTTAAAGATAGTCGAACAAAATCTTCATATCATTATTCGATTTGAAACATCACAGGACAAGGATGGAAAACGTTCAAAATACACCTCCAAATTTACCGAACTCCATCGAATAATTCCTTTGGTACAAATAGGCCAATATAACTTGAGAATTATAAATGATTATACGTTTCATTTTATTATAATATAAAGTTTATAATTCCACACTCAACTTCAGTAAATTAGCAACGTCCGAAAAAAGTTTTAAGACAACAAAACATTTAAAGGTAACAGAGATTACACCCGATGTGAAGGTTGGAGCGAAAATTATTTTTAATATTCAGAATCAATTTGTAAGACGTATACCTAATAGTTGTCTTTAAATTCACATCTTTTTTTCATCTTATGATTTCCATAGAGTCGTTTCCCACATATTGTCAGGTGAGATCAAATAACAATGACTCGATTGAAATGTTAGTGAATTTTTTCTAAACAATTTATTATCTAAAATATCAACTTTTCCAGAATAAATAAAGAAAACCCGCCATCGAATTTTAACGTGGTCCAAATTGTACCTCAGGAAAATGAATACAACTTGAATTTCGATGCATTTCGCTTCGATTCGAGTTCCAAAATAAACATTTATTGCGAATTCGATTTATAATTAAATGATTTTCTTCAATAATTTTAAAAAAAATTTTTTACGCGAAATTTTATTTATATGAATTTGGTTGACTAGTTGAAGAATTGAATGAAAACAAATGATGTTGGTTGAGTTGAGTGTAGAAAGTTTTAGTGGAAAGAATAAAATAAAAAAAAGAATGCTAAATTCGATTGTGATGTAGATGGAAACAAAGAGATGGAAATAACGTTCAATGTTTCAATGAAAAAACGAGTGTTAAGAATTGTTCATAATTTAAATCGATCCATCCGTTTTGATTCGTGTCGAATTGTCGGAAGGCATTTGTCAACGTCTGTTGAATGTAAAGTGAATTGGAGGAGATTAATAAAAACGATGAAAACTTGTAGAGTGACGCAAGCTTGAATGAAATCATCAAATGCTACAGTTCCACGACCAGTTCGATCGAATTTTTTTATCAATAAAGCATAAAACTTGTCGGATAATCGATAACCTTTCCAAATAGACAATTTGAGAATGAAATGATAGATAATGAGAAAAGAAACCGAATGAAGTTAGAGCATCTTTCAATTCATTCCTATCAATCGTTCCATTATTATCTTTGTCATATGAACGGAAACAATGTTGCCATTCAGATACATATTGCCAGAGTGATGAAAACTCTTCATAATCGATAGTTTGCTTTCCTTTGCTATCGAACATGCCAATCATGAGACGTACGGTATCTGGATTAAATGGAGTCCATTGACCATTACTTAAAGCTTTCTGTAATTCTTTGGCTGATATGGATCCGCTACCATCAGCGTCAACTCTAAAGAACGGGAAGATTAAGGGGAATGTGAAAGAAAGATAAACGAACGCATTGAATACACCGGAAAGGAAATTCTTGTCAACTTTCGTCGTGGGATTATGCGCCATAAGTAATAGAAATTTCCCAATTACTTTAAAGAATGAACGATAATTGTGTTGTTTAAATGTGAAAGATGTGCTTCGTCCGTTTGTCACTTTAATGTTTTTTTTTCTATCGTTCTCTTTTACTTATAATTTATCTTGTAATGTGATTGAAAAATGAAAGAAAGAAGAAATAAATCGAACTCATCATATATTATTAGCATTATGACATATTAGGAAAGAACGAGCATGCTCTTGTCTAATCTAATTTCATACTCAATTTTTTTTCATTTACCCCCCCAACTTCTTTTGGCGATGGAAAATGAGAATGGAAAGAATGGGAAGATGAGAATTGTTCGCATCAACATACAAATATATAGTCAGTGCACTACATGTATCCCACACAAATTGGAATAGCATTGCTATTATGCTAATAATATACCGAGAATATACATGACTATCCACTTGTTGGAGGAAGGAAGAAAGGAGATGAACATGGCAACTATTTGTCTCGTACGAAATAAGTTGATATTAATTTGTTTTATAGAAAGTCGAACAATTTTCTTTTGGAAGGTGCGCTAATCATCATGCAAATATATATTAATGAGATTCTTCTTCTTTCGACAACATCTTCATTCTTATCTTTACTCGTCATTAAAACATCTATCTTCTGACATTACATAATGTTTCATCTCTATCTCAATCTACTCCCCAGATGAGAGACATGTTATGAATTTTACGACTAAATCTCCGACATGATACTTCTTTAAATTCCCTACAATAAATTAAATAATTGTGCCATAATCACTACGAATGGAAGGAATGGGATGTTTAGGTAGAAACATGTCGTATGGATCTATCTGTTTATCTTATTACCTCTCAATTATTTTACGTGTACATGATTAATTAAACTATATTAAATTTTCAATCAATTCCTTCCAACAAATATATCATCGTCCAAAAGTACATATGGCAGATTAATTGTACAAATAACATCCTTTTCTCATATCATCTTCATTTTCATTCATTCTCTATATTATTAAAACTATTCAAATATCCCATAATTTAATATACGTACCGTTCATTGAATATGATGTACTTTCATGATTGTCCGAGTTGTCAATTCTTCCAAATTGAACAGTTTGTACCGAAAAATTGAAATATATCTATATAGACTGTCGATATGAACTATAATCGTTATTCGGTTGACGGATAAAAATGCAAATTGTTTGCACATAATTCTGTCAAGATTCTCATTTCCATTCTAATTAATCATCATCATCACATCGAACTTCTGGTGAGGATATGATGGAATTATTATTCGTGATGAGCTTTCAATTTTCATGAGAATTCCTCTTTCCTTCCATAATTTGTTCTATTTTCTCATTTCTCTTTCATGGTCGAAACACTTAACGAACACATTGGACCGAATTAGTCAACTTCATATTCAACTGATTCAGCCAAACAACAAAATTCATTTATATTCCGTTTGAGAATTGACCGATTCTCAACGAATGATTAATAAATTGGAATTATTAGCGAAAATAAAATGATGAGAAAAAAAGAAGGAAAAAAGAAAAAATAATATGAAAGAATTTTATAGTTTGTTATGAAGGAGAAAACTCTAAAAAAATTAGACGATGTTCAACTCGAATAATGAGTTTAAATAATTGAATTTTTCTCGTTGATTATTCTTTCTTCCGCTTTATCAACTTAATCGCTTCGAGTCGTTGCAGTAGTGTCGGATGTGAATGATGCCACATCGAAAATAGATAATCATGATATGGATATCCCAAATTGTCTTCTGTCAATTTAACGAGAGCGTTCGATAGATTATCGCCATGATTTCTCTCCGCGGCAAAACGATCCGCATCGAACTCGAATTTTCTAGTCATGACAGTTGTGAGAAAAGAAATGAATTCATTATAAGGAATGAGAATACATTGAAGAATGATGATAAGACCGATGAGAACTGGTTGTTCGTTAGAGAATCCGAATGCTTCATAAAGCACTTTTGTTTTGTAGAATTTGGAGAAGATGAGAAATATCAAGAAGATATTCGTTTGCATTACGACTAAATGCTTGAACACATGACTCATCTTCCAATGACCGAGTTCGTGCATCAACACTGCAACAATCTCTTCATTTTCACATCCTTTCAATTCCTTCTTTTCCTCATTCTCTTCCTTTTTTTCTTCTTTCTTTTCATCATTCTTTTCTTCTTCTTTCTTTTCAACATTCTTTTTTTCTTCTGTCTCTTCTTCAACTTCATATCCCTTGATTAATGTGTCATATAGAACGATTCGTTTATTATTCCAAAAACCATACATATATGCGTTTGAATGTGACGAACGTTTCGATCCCACTACAACATACAATTTCTTCAACGGAAAATTTAATGATTTTGCCATTTTTTCAATTTGCACTTTGAGTGCACCATCTTTCAACGGCATATATTTGTCGAACAAAGGAGCGATAAAATCAGCGTAAACTGTTATTAGAATTATTGAAACGAACAAAACGAACAACCATGCATAAAAGAAGAAATAATCTCCTCCATAATTAATGATGTAGACGAGCAATGCCATGATAGGTTGCAGGATGATTTCTTTCACGAAAAACTTCTTAATTTGATCCTTCACGAAGAACATTGGCGTCTGCTTATTGAAACCATATTTCGCTTCCAAAACGAAAGTCTCATACACTTTCCATGGCATTAGGAGAACGAAATTGAAAATTGAAGTAAAGAATAAGAAGATACATCCTTGTAAAATAATATTCTGATCTTTCAATCCTAATTGACCGTTTAATAAACCACTTGCTCCATACCAAAATAACGATAATCCGTTCATTGCATAAAATAATGTTTGAACCATTTGATCAAATGCGGATGACAATGAATTGAATTGATTCGTTGCCAGACCATATTCTTTTGCTTCTTTAAATTTTTTGTCGCTCAATCTATCTTCTAAAATGTTTGGCATGGGCAAGTTCTTCCGATAAACACATCTTTGCCGATAAGACAAATACGCTTCCCAAAAGAATTGAGCAAAAGTGAATAAAATAGCAATTCGGAAAACAACATTCGGATCCTCTAAAAGTTTTATGTAGTCCATTCTGTAAGTTTCATATGACACTTATTCGAAAAATGTACGTCATTATATATATATACCTCCACCTTTTACAGTCGTTGGGAATTGTTTAGTCATTTTCGAATCGTTAAATCATCGGCTCCAATCGGCTCTTTTAAAATTTTTTAAATGAGGTCGGTTTAATACAGAAATTCGCACTCTATTCCATTCAAAAAAGGAATATTGATTTCTCACTATTTTAATATCTAATTATTAAATTATATTATATATATTTATAATTTTATTCTTGTTATAATATTTTAATAATATCTTAATAAATATATTTTATACATATACAATCTGATAGAGGAAAACTATGCATTTCTAGGTTTTATTTATATAATTAGTTATTAAAAGAGTAAAAAAGAAAAATCGAGAAAAATTACTTATAAAAAATATCGTTAAGTTCTGATTTAAAATTTTTGAGTTTTAATCGGAAAAAAAGTTTATCTTCTTTCGGAATTTCTTTAGCTTAATATTTCTTTTTCTTCCATAAAATGAGATTCATTTGAAAAAGGGGAAAATCCTCTATCAAATAATTCTCATCTGAACATTTTTAAATGAGCAGAAATCCCTTAAATTTTCGTCTTTCTGTTCAGTTCTAACCACCATCAATTCAAGACTGAAACGTAAAATATCTTGATTCTTCTTTATTTCCTTCAGATCTATTATTTATTTACGCGATTTGTATACCACGGTAATATTTTTTTTTCCGAAATTACTTTTTAATGCATCATCCGTTTCGCATCATGCAGAAATACCTTGTCAATATCTCTTTTCGACGACTACCACAAATATTGGTGTTTCGAATTGGTTTGAATATTTGTTAAAAGTTTCATCGAAGTTATTCGTGTTATTCAGAATCGAATAACCCGACCGAAAAGTGAGGTAATTGATCTGAATTGTTTGATTAGTTTTAACTATCTTTGCTGATAGAACTAATGTTATCATTACTCACTGTACTTGAATTCCTTTTAGAAATGACATTTGACCTTTTAGATGAATTTGACGTCAATATTCCAAACAAATTCAACGAAGGTCAATATTGATAGATGTGATTATGGCAAACCTAGTGTAGATAACAAATCGAAAAATACGTGTTACTGATTGATGTAAATTAACTTTCTTTCTATTACCAGAGTACTTTTATTAATAACTATTAATTTCATAGAGAACTGGAGCTCAAAAATTGCTGTAACGTATCAATGTTGTAAACATGATTCGAATAGTTGATTAATATTATCAAAAGTATAACATAACTAACCTGTTTAGAAAATCGGGAAAACCAACTCAGTACTTTCGACATTTTACTTGTTTTTGATTTCTTAATTAAAAATAATTATTAAAAAATAATAATAAAAAGTTGTGTAAAATAACATTGAACAAACTTTAGTTGGATTAATATCAGTGAAAATTCCAGAAGTTCTATGCCATTCCTTTAACTACAATAATTTACAATTAAATATTTAAGTAAACTTTATAAGATTAACTGCTTTAATTTCTTTAACCGTAATCTCAGAAGTCATTGCTTCATTAAAGTGTGATAGTTAATAGTATAATTCAATAATAATATTTAAATGAACTCACCTGAATCTGCCAATCTTCTTTTATACCAACGTCTTGTGCAACTTGTAACCTTTAACGGTAACGGATTTATCGAACTTGTCGTCGATGGATATATTATTTCACCAATTAATAAATATTATGTTATCAATTCGAAATAAATGACAAATGAGATGAAACTTTTGACTACCGTTGGTTTTGGTTTTGAAGGAGGTCGTTTCCATTCCTTTGCCTATAAATAAAATTATTCTAAAAAAATGTCAATCACACAAAAAATGAACAAAGAAAATTTCCTCCACAGTAACATGCGATGTCATAGCTATCAAAGAAGAAATAAAAAAGATGGGAAATAATGAAAATTAACCAGAACTGGATAACGAAGTTCTATGTAGACCCCTAGTATAGGGCAATGAAATGACCATTGGCGTAACCGAAGATTTGTTTGTGAACTCTTTAAAAAATGATTATTAGAGAGACATCAAAGTTGATTTCTAAGAAACTTCTTTGAATTCTATTTTTCGTATTGGTCAGGCTACCTACACAATAAAGATTTTGGAATATTTGGGAAAGTTAAAGAAACCTCTGACTATTTTAATCCTGTTTAGAAGGTTGTTATAAGCTCTTCTACTGCGAGTATTTGTTGGAATATGTACTCCAACATGGACCTTATTACTTCTCGGTATGAATGGCATAATGGAAATTTAATTTTGCTAAATTTTTGCGCTATAATGTTTTTACAACGATTGAGAAATACAAAATATATATCATTAAAAATTTTAGACCTATTGTATTATTGAACAATTTGTGAAATTCAAACGATCTCTATTAGTAAATGAATTGTGAAAAATTGTTAAGCTGCTTAAAGAGATTTGATGCATTTCCATAGTTGTCTCGATGCTATAATTTCGGTTTAGATATAATATAATTCATTTTTCAAATCATAGTCCTTTGTAGGCTACAATAACCACATTTGGTGGCAGTTCTTAGACAGTTGTATATGATGAGTTATAGGTTTCATTGAAGTTAGATATATAAACGCAAATTAAACAAATCTAACAGCAAAAGATACCTATAATTTTAAAAATGAAAGAGATTTTGAAATATTTGAAAAACTTTTAAACGTCTTATGCATAAGGTTTCCTCATTTGGTTTGAATAGAAATTTCAACTCAAATGACTGTAGATTCGAATCCTATTAAAGTGTATAATGTTTCAAAAAATTAGTGTAATTGGCGGAATTGAGGATATTTGGTCAGGATTCTAGATGATGCTCTAATCTGCTAACAACTGGCCAAGAAGAAGAACACCTCATTTGAAAAATAATTGCACTAGTCTATATTAGTTGCCCAATTCAGAAAACAGTAGTGATCGAAAAAAAATGATTGTCCAGACAAATTGGAAGTACTTTCACTTAAACCAATGCTAAAACCGAACCTAAAAAATCGCTCTTCAACGAGAAACTTTACAATTTTATTTTTTTTAAATTTTCTTTTCACAGTAAATGACTTCTCTACAATTTCCAATTTTCTTATCAATCTTTTTAGTATTGAAATCATTCATTCTAGGGCATAGTTTTAAGTCAAGTATAATACAAGTTAAACCAACTTTGTTAAATTTTTTTAAACATTAACAACGGAAAAACAATGATTCTCTTCTTTCAAATAGATTAAAAAGACAAAATAAAAGTTAAATTTTTAGATCTCACAGTTGTCAGTATATTATGTCTTCATCCAGTACAACCAAAATCCCTCAGAGATTTAAAAAGTTTTTTTTTAACGTAATTAATTATGTGTTAATGTTGCTAACCATTCGAAAGCATATTTGGGTGAACATCGTAAATATAGCAGGGATCTCACTATTAGTAATGGGGCAGATTTGTTTGTAAATAAATTGTTAGTGAGGAACGTAGCTGCCGATGACTGGATAAATTTGTACGATACAACTTGCAGCGAATTGGGAATTCACATGCGATCAATTGCGGATAAAATTTGGGTACCTTACATGTCACTTTTAAGTGGCGAACAACAAACGCCTTATAATTTCATTAGCATAAAAATGTCCACTAAATTGGCAGTTGCAATAACTGACATGTTAAAATATATTTTTTTCGTTATAAAAGTAGTATTTTTATACATTTGTTTTATCAGAACGGGTTTCCGAAGAACTTCGGAAATCAACAGAATTATTAACGAAACAGTTGAACAGTTGAAAGAAGAACATTTTCTTTTGGATAGGAGGTTTTTGCTCCTAATTAACAGCGGATTTGACGGACATTTTGCACTGTATGCGTTTGATTTTTATAAGGAACGATTAATTACTTTCGACTCAATAAGATATCTGCTTGATATTGATGAATCGCAAGCACAACGTTTTATGCAAATGTTTGGCTCAGTTAAAGCGAAATTAGCAGGCCAAGTGTTCCAGAAGTCCAAACGTTGTAGGTTGATGAGACCACATGTATCAATTCAGAAAGATGAAGAGAATTGCGCATATTTTGCTTTCTTGAATGCAAAATTTGTTTCCAACGGAATTCTTACTAAATTTCTTACTCGGGAAACGTTCCAGCTTAAAATGATGATGGCTTATGAGCTACTAAGAAAACAACTCTTTCCCTTAATTTTGTACTAAAGCAAATAAGATATTTTTCTTTAACCCTTTCCGAAATAAAAAAAATATAATATAATATAATTGGTTACATATAACATTCTGTATAAATTTGTATATTGTTATGTTTTTGTGGTATGTTAGGTTCCTGAAACTAACAGGCAACCTAAGAGGCCAAATATCGGTCTTACGGGTATAACAACAGTAATTTGAAATGAAACTCCTTTTCAAATCAACTTTGTCAGCTGCGAAAAAAATATACGACTAACATAACATTATATTAGTTAAACATAATTAAAATTGATACGTTAAACAATTGATTTGTTCAATAAATCTAATCGACTGCCAAGTGGGCCAACTGCCACAGGCCCTACAATCAGTCCAAACGGTAACGATAAGGAATAAACAGTACAAATTTAACTTTAAGATAATAGTATTTCCCTTTATCTAATCTTATCTTAATACGAAAAAAATAACTTCGCAATATAATCTTTGAACGCGTCAGAAAGTACTATTCAAATTCAATGTGAACAATAACGCATTATCAAGCGAACAAGATACCGGCTGATAAATTGGAGATAAAAAATCTACCATTGCTATATGTTGGAACTGGAAGAGTGGACCAACAACTTTCAATTATCTCTCTAACAAGAATATCGAACAATGAGTAAATTTCGGAAATTGACAAATATTAATTGCTATGGAGATTCTCATTTTCAATATCATCTATCATATTTTTCTTTATTTTTCGACTTGTAAAAGATATTTAGTCTAAAAATTTTGTACAGTGTGTGTAAATATACAGAGAATCTATATAAAACTAGAGAAGATAAAAATGTCCTTACATGTTGGAACTGTTATTTATTCGTTGTTCAAAATTATCCGGCTCTGAAGAGTTAATAAACAGTAGTACGTTATGCAGTAAGAATAACACGAAAATAGCTAAAAAATTGTGATCATAGGAATTATTATAAAACAGTTATATTCACTATACTCGTGGATAGTAAATAAAAATTAATTTAAAATGTTCACTGTATTATGTATTCAATACGCCTTTATTATAATTAGAAGAGTCCAATATTCAATATTGAATATTGATAAAAGTTGGCTAAATAAATAGTTTATAACTAATATTGAAATAAACGGGAGTGCAGTTGTAGATTTATTTATGATTGACAACAAATCATTACCGGTCAAATATAGTTGGAAAATTTCCTTAAATATATTTCGATATCGAATTGAATATTGAGACTAACCTTGAACTGACCTTTTTTAACGCTTTAATAACATTAAATTGCTAACAGGGTAATAGTGCAAACCATAAGTAAAGAGATACAGTATTGAGAATAATATAATTAACTTTCTCATGTTCTATCAATATTGAAATTTTAAAGATAAACAACCAAAATTTTATTTCTTTTATTATAAATACGATAAATGAAGAACTCTCATTCCGGATAATGTTTTTTTACCCGAAAAATTTGTTTTAGAAAATGAAAATTAATTACTACATGAAAATACAGATGGAAAGAAATCGAAATTAAATTAATTCAACATATTTAAACTTATATGAGTCATGAAAACGTCCACCCCCGATAAATTGGGGTGGTACAACCATATTTTCCTTAATTTTTTCATTTACTTCTACAATTGTGTGCTTAAGTAATGAATGCATGTCAATTCTCCGATCAATGTCCATATGAATTCCCGTAATTTTATAATAATTTGATTTCACAGTTGATAAAATTTTCTCACAAATTACCGATATCTGTTTTCCTGCAGTGTCCTTTGGTTCCTTAAGATTTAAAAGCAAACCACTTCCCATATCTAGAGCCACATATGGTTCATCTATCTGTTGTTTCTCCCCTGATAACATTTGACTATCTTCTATTTGAGTTGTCAAATAATTATCCCACCTCCAATAGTTGCGACGAGAATCATGCAAAACATGGCCTCCAATCATATAAAAATTATTCCATTGCGGTTGGTGATTGAAATTAAAAATGATGTGGAACGTTTTTACATATTTAACGACTTTAGTTTGTTTTTCTATATTTGTCAACCAGACTAAATGCCAATTACTGCCCAAAGTTTTACATCCCCGTTGTGCATCATCATGCGTTTTATAAGGACCAACTGTTTGAACATCCGAAAAACTGGTACCATCAAAAATACGATACCCATTAATCATGATTTGAGTGATTGTAAGAATGATGCTGAATATCCTTATGAACATTTTCAGAAAGTACAAAAGATGAAGTAAATTGTTTCTGCTGAAATTTGAGCTGAACTTGTTAGTCTGAATATTCTATTCGGTATTTAAGGCCATTTTCAAACTTTGTTTGACAGGAAGTGATTTGTTGTCAATCAAATATAAATCTACAAGTGCACCCACGTTAGTTTCAATTTTACTTATAAACTATTTATTTAACCAGTTTTTATCAATATTAAACTCTTCTAATTATAAGAAAGGAGCCTTGAATACATACATTGAATGACTGTATTACAGTGAATATTTTAAATTAACTTTTATTTGCTATCGGCGAGTATAGTCAACATAACCGTTCTATAATCATTTCTCGTTATTCGTGTTATTCTTCGTTAATGGTGAACATGAGAACTTCTGTAGATGTTAACATTTATCTCTTTGAGAAATTAAGCCGTAATTGGTTACTCGTCGCAATCAGATATATCTGAAAATGTTTGATTTTGTGTTGTTTATTTCCGAAGATACAACAGATCTTAGTCAGAATACCAATGGGAAACAAGTGCCTACAACGTTGGTCGTTTTGTGACTTATCTTTCCCATCAGTTTCTTTTAGTTTTCTCCCAAAAACACAATCAGTTTCAGTAATTAGTGACCTTATGACAATTAAACCTGAAATTATTTCAGATTGAGACCAGAAAAGAAACCGACCGATAAGAAATCAATAAATATTTATGAAGGTCTTATCAAAGGTTTAGCTGGACAGGAATTGGAAGAATGTACTGAATGCTTTTCAGAAGATGTTATTCGATTGACGTCTTAATCATTCAACTAAACTGTAGATCGAAGGAATATTAGCTATGAAAAAAATTAGCAATACGATGATAATAGATCGATACTTACAAGGGAATGGTACGCGGTCGCATCCGCCGATTGAGTCCCCAAGTAAAGAATCATATATTGGGACATATGATTCTACAGGTTGGCATTGGTGTCACCCCTGGTGATAAAGAATGATCATGGAAGATTACAATGGAATCATATATGATAACACGGGATTACACATGCCGGCATATATGCCATCCTGTCACTAACTATTCTAATCACATATGACTAAACAGTTTATCCTGTCA
>JALJEE010001361.1:0-31494 GCA_023231475.1 Seison nebaliae | reverse complement strand
CAGAGAGATATCCGTTGTCAATTAATGAAGATTGCTGATCATTTGATTTGTAAATATTGTAATTGTGTCATTACCGATAGTTACTCATTGATATGTCTCCATTCATATTGTAAGATATGTTTGGAAATAATGATAAGTGATGATCATATGATTGATAATAAATTTCGGAGGAATTCCAAATTATTCAACGATAAAATGACAAAGAGAAAAGTGGTAGATGATTTTGGAGAGAAGGCGATATCGACCGTTAATTTGGAGGATGAGAATTTGATGAATGATTTGGATGTGAATGAGAGAAGGGAAAAGAGAAATGATGTGCAATACATCACATGTCTCAAATGTTATCAAACGACCGAAATGAGTTCTAATGGAATTAAAGATTTGGTGAAGGATCCACTCATCGAATATTGTTTATATGAATTGAAATTATATTTTCATGAGAAAAATGTCCTTTATAATGACAATGTTCCCGTCGGTAAATTTTTAAAGAAATTGATTAAATCATTTCCCAATCCTGAACAATCGAATGTTGATGATTTTCCTAAAGTTTTCAAATTCCGAAACGACAATGATTGGAAATTGTTGGAGAAGAATAATGTGAACATACCAAATTGTGCGTCGTGTGATAAGAATTATTTGAAAGAAAAGAATGATGAAGAGAATCAACAATTATCTATCGCCTATTGTGAACAATGTACACATTATTTATGTGAATTCTGTTTACAACAACATCGATCGATGATTGCATTTGAAAAACATTCGACTTATCGTTTATCTGATATTTGGAATCGGACGAATGATGGGAAACTTGTGAATCGAATTAATGTCGTTCATGCATGTCCCCTCCATGAGATGCGTCCATTCATTCTTTACTGTATGGGTTGTCGAGTGCCGGTATGTGAAGAATGTAGTCGATCACATCGACAATTTCCTTGTATGACTCAACCTTTCGACAAAGCGAAAAGTCCTGAAAGGAAAACATTGAAAATGTTAATTGGAGAATCGAAGCAAGCATTGAAGAGGCTGGGGAAGCAGAAGGAAGATGTTAGTAATATCGATACATTAGTGAAACGACAATGGAAACGTGCACGTGAAAATTTAGAGGAATGTATTAAACGTTATCAAGAGATGATTGAAAAGAAAGAAAATGATTTGAAATTGATCGAATTGCCAAAGAAAAAAGAAGAATTGCAAGCATATGAAGACTTTCGTATTGGTCATCCTCAACTCCTATTAGAATATTGTCAGTTAGTTCAAGAGCAACTTAAAACTTATACTGAAGAAGCAACAACTACCGAATTCATGGAAATGATGCCATATTTCCAAAATGCTATAAACAACATTTCCGAACATTATTTCTTTCGTGATTTTACCGGTAAACCGAAAGCGACTGGTCTCGAAATTAAATTGAAGAATAACATGAACACATTCTGTCAAGAAGTTGAGAAAAATTTCGGTTGTATCAGATATCAATATCCGATTATCGACAGGAAATCTTGGTATTTCCAACCTTTGACTAATGAGAATTATGAGAATTTCCAAGAGAAATTATCGTCCACAACAACATCTCTCATCACTAACACAACTACAGCAATCTCGACATCTAATAAGATGGTTGGTGATGGGACAAATACAGGAATGGAACTCGTCTTTCAATCACGAACATTAGGTAAAGATAACAAAGGTAAATTGAAGAATTTCTATAAATCAGATTCACGATTCTCTGAGAATCGTTTAAGTGAATATTTACCACCTGATTATTTATCAGTTGTCAATACGAATGATTTAATAAATAGGAATCTTCTTCCCACCATTTCCACTTCTGCTAATACTCAAGCCATGTACAATAAGGATTATTGGCCGACATTAGAAGAAGGTGCTACCACTCGACCAAATCCCAATTCGACCACAATTCAACCAAATATGACTTTGAATCAAGAATCACAAAATTCTAATATATTTCTCTCTGAAAATCGATTAATGTCCAACAATCCGAATTCTGCAATCTTCTCCAATGATCTTCCAACTTGTTCCATATCATCTTCTAGTGATTCTCCTGCAACATCCATTTTTAAAAATTATTCTAAACCTCCAATCGATGTATCGATTCGTGATAAGTTCGGTAGTCTTGGTGCTAATCGGACATCATTCAATTCTCCTCATGGATTCTGTTTAACGGACGACGAGAATATCGTTATTGCCGATACGAATAATCATCGAATTCAAATCTTCAGTTTAAGAGGTGACTTCATACATCAGTTTGGGAGTCCAGGACGTGAATCGGGTGAATTATGGTATCCCCGAAAAGTGGCTATGTTGAAAAAGGAGAAGAAATATGTAGTGTGTGATCGAGGAAGTGAGAGAAGTCGAATGCAAATTTTCTCTCAAAATGGAACTTTTTTGAGAAAAATTATCATTCGTTACATCGATATTGTTGCCGGTTTAGCTGTATCGGATGACGATGAAATTGTTGCAGTTGACAGCGTATCGCCAACTGTATTTCGAATAGCGAAATCGGGTGAATTAATTCGATGGTTCGACTGCTCTGATCATATGAAGGAGCCAAGCGATTTGGCAATTCGTAATAAATTTTATTATGTTTGTGACTTCAAAGGACACAGTGTCGTCGTATTCAATGAAGACGGAACGTGTAAACAAAAGATCGGAACAGAAAATATTACAAATTTCCCAAATGGTATCGACGTTCTTCCAAATGGATATATTCTCGTTGGCGATTCACATGGAAATCGTTTCCATATCGCTCTCTTCGACGAAAGTGGAGGACTACTTCATGAATTCGAATGTCCATATGTCAAAGTGAGTCGATGTTGCGGATTGAAAATTACAAAATTCGGACACATCATCACTCTAGCAAAGAACAATCATCATGTATTGATTTTGAATAGCATTTTTAATCTTCTTCCACCTACAACTTAAACTTATCTCCTTTTAATTTTTTTCAATTCATTTTTTTATTCTTTCCAATTTTATCCTATTTTTAATTTCGATTTTCATATCCCATACTTCATTTAATAAAATATTAACATTCTTTCAAAAATTTCAAACCGATAGAATAATCTATTTTTCAGATGAAATTTTGTGTTTCTCTTATTATTTGTTCTATATGAATTCCTAACAATAATTAAACAAATTTCTAACTGAATTGAACTGTCAAACCAGTTTTTGAACTTAATTGGTTTCCATTAAAATTGTATATGTTCTTGCATATTTTACAGTTGTTTGGTGACGTTGTCATATTTATGTTCTTATATTTATGTTCTTATATTTATGATTTATATTTGATTTATAAAAAATAAGGACTAAAATGATGCAGGTAAAAATGAGAGATTGAAAAATGTAAGAAGAATATTCATTTAATAGAATTAAACTATAGAATTGAAAGAAAATATAATAAAATATATAAATTTATTTCATTTTTTGATTACTATAATATAGAGAACGAATATAAAAAGAATATGAACGAACAAGGTTAAAGCTTTGAAAATAGTTGTCTTCTAATCCACTTCGTCCCTTTAATTCAATAGTAGTAACAACTACTGCAGAAATAACTTCGCCAACAACCCAGCTAGAAATGACAACGTCCGTTAAGGTAAAAACTACCACAACAACATCGTCAACGAAAAATCCAGAAGTGACACCAACAACAACGGTAAAAGGACCAATTACAACAACTACTACATCGCCAACAGGTTTAGGAACAGTTACAACAATAACAACTACCGTAACCACAACAATAGATAACGAATCTAAAACATAGAATAAATATAAACATAATGAGATTAGTAATATACAAAGATTCAAAATGTTAAACAGAAAAATATCAAACTAATTAAGATTATTAATTTATTAATCGATAACAACATGTTGTTAAGTGCACTTGTTCTATTGGAAAATAAGGTTGTTCAATTAAATTGTGCACTATTTACATGGTGATTATTATTTTTATTTTTTTCCTCAGTATTCTAAAATCAGTTGTATCAACAAGTTCTTCCTATAATTTAGTACGTTTATGTACAACGACTTAATATCTTTATGCGCCATTTTGAAGGTAATTATTAGGAATATAATATAAACAAAAGATGCATAAAAAAGTATATGGAGTTTGGAAAGTCTATTTTCATTTCATGATAATTGAAGAAGTTGATTAATAATTTGTTGAAATGATCAGTCTAAACGATACTAAATCAACGAATTTTTGAGATGACATTATGTGTTTACCTGATTAGTATGTTAATTTGATTAGCGGAGTCTTATTGAGTTTTTTATTCGGGTAAATGTTATTTCCTCTTTCATTTTCTTCTCTGTATTGTTTTGTGCATAATGATTGTTCGATATCTATGAAGGAAAATAATTTAAAATTCTTAACTGAATTGGGAAGCGAGTTCATTTATGCTTGTGAATAAATGATCATTAACAATGAAACGTGCACAAATAGCGCACAAACAGAAAAAGCGAGTGGAAGATTCGCAGTCTAATGGAAGTTCCGCATCGATGGGATTGGGATTATTCCAAATCAAAGATAAGGCACCTTCTGATGATATCATTCTGCCGGTGAACCTTAGAGTCGATTATGAAACATCAACAAAGAAAATTAAGAGCGGTCCTTCGAATAATAAGGATCCTTCAGTTAGTGGGAAAATTCCTCCATCGACCATATCGTTAGAAGCAGAAGATGAGAAATCCAAATCAGAGGATAATAAGGCTAAATTTCAAGTCGTTCAAATACTCGATCTAAATCGTCATTCATTACAAAACATAAAAATAGTTTCGGAAATTTTCGATAGTCAAAAATTTCACGTTTGGGGAATAGATAGTGGAAGCGGTAATGTACCGGTTGAAATTCCGGGCAATACTGAACTCGCTCAATATCTCCCTATGCAATCGGTAACAGAACCGAAAAACAGTTTCTTCAGTTGGTTTTATGTGGACAATAATAAATTATTAGAAACAACAAACAATATGAAAGTTCAGACAATAATGTTGACGGATTTTGATGGGAATTGCAGTAATTATTCGAATTTGTTAAATTGTCATGTTCGTCGTCAATTTATCAATCAAATGACACGTAAAACCAGAAGTAATAATCCAGAATTTAAAGTGTTTCATGTGACGTCGAGACGAACACTTTACCATGAACGAAATAAAGAGATGAAATCTACTTGGCAAGATTTGTTTTCTCCCATATTTTTACCTTTGTCATGTCTCATGCATTTCGCTTTATATATGGGACCGAAAGAATTAACAAGATTAAAATTGGTGTGTAAATCATTTTACAAGGACATCCAATACTTGGAGAATTATTCTTCGATTTGGTTAAATTTCTGTTATCGAGATATTGGAAATGATATGGTCGCAGCAGTTAGTGGTTGTCCAAGTTTTGCCAAAATATCTCCTACTCAGAAAACCGACCAAACAAGGCGAGAGAAGATTAAAGTGAAACACATCATTCAACGAGAACAAATGTTAAATGAGAGAGGACATTTCACTGAAATGAAAGAGAAATCATCAGAAATGATCATTCCTCAGTCGGAGAAATCACCAAATGATTTCGATTCCGATAGTTTGATATTTACTCGTAAATATTATTACATGATCGAAAGCGAGAGCGAATATGCATATCAAGTGTTGAATGACAGAAAATATTGGAAGAAATTTTATAAAGATTGGTTGAAACGATGTACGCTCCCTATTAATGGTCAATTCAATCTAGTCTTCAGTCTCGATTTGGGAAAAGAAGTGATTAAATGTATGTCCATTACTAATCATGTGTTGGCCACATTCCATCAATTAGGTCAATTGCGTATTTGGGTGAGATATCCTGGTCAAAGTGATTGGAATGTGGTTGCGAGCACGTCATATTCGGGAACGACTTATATTCGATTACAATTAATCGGTCAATTCAGTAATTATATAAAAAATTTTGGAGGTCGTTTCTATGAGAAACAGATTATTGGAATAACTGCAAATATTGAACATTTGAGAAATATTCGTGTAAAATTGCAAAAAGATCATGCATCAAAAACGAATAATAAATTAATTAAATATTATGATCGATGGATGAAACGGATAAAGGAAGATATTGAAGAGAATATGAAAGAAGCAGTTGAATATCAATGGCAGTATCAACTTGATCGTGGAACAGGAATTGCTGAATTTGCGAAGAATCGTGGTCTACTTATTGGACAAACAAAAGTCGTTACAAATAAACACCGAGATGATTTTTGTGTTGCAAATCCTTTCCGCCGATTAGACAGTAGCATATCAATTTACGATAAAAACTCCCAAAAATTTCAGGAACCGATTGTGAGCAAATCGGAGTTACATATTTGGCGACCTCTATTGAAATGGAAAGGTGGTGGTGAATATAAAATTGGAAAGAGAGAACGTGTGATATTACCACCAGATTGTTCAGTTGTAAGTTTCGAATGTAATTGTGATCATTTGGTGATCTCGTTATTTGATATTATTCGAGATATATATTTACTCCTATTGATTACATTCGATGTAGATTCGGAAGAAAGATTATTGAGACCGATCGGTCTTTATCTCGCACCTGAATACGTTCTACTTGTCAGAAATAATTTCTTCTTTACATTAAATCCGGAACTCAATCAAATTGATTGTTATTCGGCAGATAAACAAATTCCAAATAGATTCTCATGTATTGATCGAACGAAGAATAATTATAAACAACAATTAATAAAACAAAAGTTGAATAATTCACCAATTATCGAAGTAATATTACATTTTTTAAAGAAAACATATATCGACGAAAGTTGGAATGTCGTTTCTTCGAAACATGTTTTTCAGAAAATTCTTTTATTAATCGATCCAATTATTTGCCGAATTGATTACGATCATGCTAAAAGTGATTCTTTGCAACAAATCGAAATAGCTTCCGGATTATATGGAACTTCCGAACTACTCTCTCTTCCTTTTAGTTTAACTAAAATCTATTTAGAAAGAAGTCGCGTTTCCAAAAATTATATTGTCGGAAAGAATCAGAGCGTTATATGTAATGGAAGATTTGGACCATTCTTAACTTTAGGTTCGGCTCATTTAACTTCATATGAACAATTCGCTTGGAAGAAACCGGAAATAGAAACGAATAATAAATACGGGAACACAGTCAATGGAGTTTTTTCTACTCAGAGAAAAACTGTAATACAAAAAGATTACAAGAGAATTTATAAGAAGAAAGATTATGTTACGATGGATAACTTTAAGGAAAGTCAAATTGATAAAATGTTAAACAAATTGTTTCAACTACGAATCCGTTTATGAAAATTTATTTCTTTTTTTCCTCATTTTCTATTCAAAGAAAACATATTTGAAATAATTTTTCTCTTTTTTCACTGAAAATAAAATTTCATTATCAACCAGTTGAACACAATGGCTACCTTAAATCCTTTCCATGCGAAACAATATGCAAAACATTTTAACATGCCACAATATACACAACCGTCAAAAGTTCACGAAGATTATTCTTTCAAGAAAGATACGCCTGAAAAACATGTTGAATATTCTTCAACTTCATATGCAACATTTAATCCTAATTGCATAAAATTCACGAATGTTCCACCTTCCAAACGTAATATTTCAAAAGTTGAAAGTATTGATGATTTTGATAGTATTGAGGATTTGGATGCAGAAATTCCAGAAGAAACAATAATGGAATGTCCTAATTTTATCAAACCTAAAGATGTAACTATTGATTATTCCGACTTTCGTGAATATGACAATTATAAGCCACCGCCGTTTTCATATGCTTTCCAGCCATCAAATAACATTAGAGAGGAAGATATAGATTTAGCCGAAAATAATTCGGAATTATGGTTATATCGAAATGAATTAATCGATATTCCAATGAAAGTATTCGATTTCTCTAACGTCTTTCCTTCTATACATACAAGAAGCGAAATTAAAGAATATCTGGAAAATATTAGTATGGCTAATGAATATAAATTTGAGAAAGAACGTTTAAAAAGATTAGCAAAGAGGAAAAATGAAGATCCTCACTTTTATGAACTAGATGAAAATGCTTTTCCAGCTGAAATAAGAGATACATCAGACTATTTAAACTTCACTACCATTAGATATATTTGGGAGAATATTGAAGAAAAACTGTTTATAGAACCATCATCATTTTATGTTTCCATTGGAGAAAGAATAGAACCATTAAAAGAAGTTGAATTTGTTATTACTGAAGGAGGGATGTATGATGAATCCAGAATACATGAACGATGTTTCCCTTCTGCTATTGAATCAGCTTTCGTAGCGATAAAAAGACCTGACGATATTGATGGGATAGATGAAACTTCGGTAGAACGATCATTTCTTAAAATGGTTAGAAAAAAGTCACTTGACACATCAAGTTTCAGAACAGTTTCAGAACATAAAAACAATGGACCAGTTTTTTTCATGGAAAAATTTGATCAAAAAGACGAAACATATTCTAAGATATTCCAGTCAATGGAAATGTCAAATAATGAAATAGAATCAGATACGCTAGATTTTATCGAATTGGATGATGTGTCAGATGATGAAAATAATTGGAAACAGAACTATACACCGCAACCAACTAATGAATTTTTTTTCGATTATTCTCCAATGTTCTTACCAAAGGATAAATATAAATTATTTGAATCAAAAAAAGCATTACTTGGAATGGGTGAGTGAGAAAAATGGCGCTAAGATACCCAATTCAATATGTATTAATTTAAAAGGAAACTTTTCAGAAATTGTTTTTTCGCTAATTTTTTAATAGAAAGAAAATACGTCAATATTTTTTTCAAAAAAGGGAACTACAAATTGTAAGTTGAACTCTTATGTTGTCAATCGAAAAGTATATTTTCCGTCCTTCTAGTAATGGTTGTAAACAACAATCAACCAATTTCGTCTAAAAAAGGACTGAAGTTAACCAATATATTTATTCCACGTACTATATTGCGAAGAGTAGAGATTTTATTTTCAATAACTTTTCGAGAAGTTATCTTTTTTTCTTCATAATTTACCTCGTACTGATTCTGATTCTATCTCTAAAAACCGCCATGTAAACCGGAAGGAACTTTTTCTTAAATGAACAAGAAGAATGTTTTTTTGTTTTATTTTCTCTTTTCTACTTTGACTGCTTAAAAATTTGATTATTCTTCAACGATTCTTCCAAATCCATCAGGCAACCTCCTGTCATCGAAAACATAGGAGAGATATACAGCTGTATTCAAAAGTAATCGGACAAAATTCGATATTTTTTAAATGCTCATAACTTTCTTCAAATAGTATTATATGTTTAAGGGAGCATACAGTTAGATAGCCCAATTCCAGCTCTTTCCTATAATTCTAACTTCGAGAAAAGTAAATTTAAATATCGTCGTCATATTTTTCATAATCGAAAATACTATTTTAGGTCAATAAATTTTAAAAATAACTAAATTTAAGTAAAATAATCGTGTTTCGCATGAAAAAGTGATACATACTATAAATTTTTTTTTAATATGTCCAATAATGACGTAATTATTCAGCATTGTTCGAAAAGGGTATTTTTGCATTATCTAAGAAATTTTATTTGATTGGAAAATTTAAATTACTCTATGTTCTTCAGCATCATCGATAACCCAAAAATACATATTTTTATTAAAATTGGTAACAGAAAAGCGCTCTTTAAGCGCTCAGCAGGGTACCTAATTCTGAATCGATTTTTATGAAATGGATCTCAAATTGATCGTCTATTGTTTCTGAACTTATATTTAAAATTTCAGATCAATAACGTCGATATTATTCATTTTATGGATAAAAGTATAAGAAACATTTTTTAAGTATTTCGTTAATTTTCGACTAAAAATAGCGTCTAAAAATCGGACACAACCGAACATGGACAATTATCATTAAAAAATTTTTCAACACGGGAAAATTTTACTTTTGGAAAATTTTAGATTTGCGAAATAACGTACCCTGCACCTCGATACAGTTATATTGGGGCCTGCATAGCACAGTGTTTATGCACGTTCCCAACACCACAACGATGGGACACACGTCTCACGCAACGTAGAGATCTCTTACCGCTGATCGTAGAGGAGATCGACCAAATTTTCAATTTATCCCGACGGAAATTTCACTAAAAAAAAATATCTCTCCTATCACAATTTGACAATGTTGACACACAATTTGATTGACATATGTCAATCTATATCTGTTCACAAATCACAAATTTATCATGTTCACACCATCTCTACTAACAATATTATAGGAAAATAATAATTCGATGTTTGTAATAAGTTGAATATGATGAATTCGACAAGGACTTGTGATATGGTTAATCTTAATGAAAATTTCCCTTCTACTTATTTGATACATGAATTTATTAATATTAATAATATTAATATTAATTGGTAGTCACAAACTAAACGAAAATGATTTTGATAGGAAATCTGAATATTCGTTAGGTTGTATATTTTTTGATTATATTTTTGTTCAGTTTTTACATTGCCCGTTTATAAATTTTAAATTACCTAATTTTCCACCTTTTTGCCCTATGGCAGATTGTCCTATTTTCAAAAAGTGAGGGAATATTTCGACCATTCTGTTTGTCGCTTACTGACCATTCTGTTTTTGGTCAAAATAGAACAAATAGTGTATGTATACGAGACAAAAACGAGAGTCTGGATTTTTTTCTCTTCCTCTATAACATCGTTTTAGAGCTCTTCGTTTTTGTTACCATTTGGACATCACTATATTAGATTATTATAGATAAATTATTTAGAATTGAAAGAGTTGAGAAAAAAATTTGAAGGAAAATTTAATATAATTCAAATCATTCAATTGTTTAACAATTAGTCTATGGATGAAATAGATGGATAATAAGGGAAGAAGACGATAATACTGAGGAGAAGATGAATTTGGAAGAATTGTTATACTAAAAAAAAGGGGGAAGTGATTATCAATCGAAAATAGTTTGAAGATGAAAGTGGAATTAGAATTTGGAGGAATATAGTCGGAAGAATGTACAACGTAAACGAAATAGAAAGTAGATCTGACACATAATTATATAAATGAAAATGATTTGAATTTTGTTCAATTGAATAAATTAGGCGAACTTTATATAAGTTGACGAATGATGCATATGCCTTGAGAGTGAAGAGATGATTAAATTAAAGAGGAGATGAAATTGATGATGGTGTATAGAGAAATAAGGAATCATTTACATTATTCTCATTGAATTGGGTGGACAAGTTGGTAGATGTGTTCGAATTTGATGATGCACTTATTGTGAAATATTTCACATTGTGTATCAACTGTCCATCGATCGATAAAGTTATCGCCAAACTTCTCATCGATGATGATTTTCTGTTATCGTGTGTTGAATTGTTTTTGTACTGAACTTTCTTTTCATTCACCAACTTTCGCGTTTTATTCATTCGCTGATTGGTGACTTTATGGAAATTTTGCATTAATTGAATGTTCTTGAAATTCAATGACATCTGATTCGTATTGTCGTTGTGATGGTGATGATTCACTTTTTTTTCGCTGTTGAAATTGGGAGAGAATGTGGAGGAGGAGGTGAATGTTGATGGATTGAAATGTTTGAGAATGTTGAGACGTTGATTGAATTGATTTCGACGTCTAATTCGATTATTTATACGATCGAACGAACGATTTCGATTTGATAAGAGAATGTTAGTTGATGTACATTTGAATTGTTTGATTGAATGGACACTCGTCGTCAACGAATTGAGATCATGTTGACAGTTGAAGAGTAACGCTGATAAATGAAAATCGATGGATTGAATGGATGGTGAAAAAAGGAATGAAGTTTTCATAAATGATAATTGTCGAATGGGCGAAACGGACGTGCGAAGTGAACGTGGTTGAAATAAATTTTTGAAATCGAGAGCGAATAATTCCATAATTCCTACATCGTCATCAATTCCATTAGATGTCAATAAATTCGTATTTGTACTATTCGTGAGATCATTGTCCAATTCATTTGGGAGAAGTTTCGACTGAATATTTTTCTTCTCCAAAATATTTCCTGTCAATTTTAAATAGTCTGCCGATTTTGGAGCATGTCGATTCATGTGACGATAACGTTGAACAGATGACGATGTTATTTCATTAGTTGATGAGAAATTGGATGATGTTGTTGATGAGAATTCCGAATAGATTAATGAACGTAATTGAGTACAACGAAAATATTCATCTATAATGAGAATGATGAGATAATTGAAATTAGAAAAGTAAGCGAATTGATTCGAATCCTTCGACAATTGTTGCAAAAGGAATTGGAATAGATTAATGATACAAGATCGATCGATCTTCCTTTCTTCAGAATTATCATTCGAATTTTGTGAATTGACAAAATTGGATAATAAAGTATTATTCAATTTCCCATTCATTTCTTTATTAAGAATAATTGAAGAATTCAGTTTTTTTATATTAAATTTAAATTGATTGATCATTTCATTATTCTCCATCGAATGATATCGATTCAATTTGAGATATTGATAAAATATCTTCTGATACAACAAATGGAATCTGGAACGTGATAATTGTTTAAATAGAATATCGTTATCGATGATAAATTGGAAGAGATTAGTTGTTTGGAACATGAGATCTTTCGTTCCATAATCAATATCGATGTGAATATGAGGGAAAATACCTTTCTTGGTAACAGTTGACGATTCGTTCAATAATTTCTCATCATCTTTCTTCATTTGTTCATACTCCAAATTGGCCATCAAATCTATTGGATAATGAGCAGCTAAACGGAATGGTTGTCGTCCTTTTTTTCGTTGAACATTATGACAGAAAACGTATAGAAATGATTCAAAATTCATTCCACTAAATACATTTAAAGATTTGGAAGTGAATTGTGAAGTGGAATAACGTCGAACAGATTTCCTTTCGTCATTCTGATCGTTGATCGTATTCAATTTTGATTGATTTCGAATGAATTGAATGAGATGTTGAAGAGGAGAATGTTGTTTGAATGAAACAGGTAAATGAAATGATGTTGACAAGTTGGAAGAGATTGATATGAAATTGTTAGATGATGATTGAAGTTGTTGTCGAAGAAGTTTCTGACTTACTTGTTGAATTATATCGACTGAACAAATGAATTTCCTAGAGAAAACTGTTGGTATCATTCGGAGATGTGATGATGCAATTCGATGACGTAAATTCTTTCGATTTCTTAAATGATTCGTATTTGCATACATTGTCATGTTGATCTGTTTAATTGGTAGTTGAATAGGCTCGTCATGGAAAGAGGATGTTTTGATGATTTCCAATAATCGATTAGCTAATTTCGTTTGAATGAGATTGAACAAATCATTCAATTTATTCAAAATTTCATTTTCCTTCATTAATCTAATCAATTCTTCTTTCCATATCATCAATTTCAACGAATCTATTTCCTCATAAAATTTCGAAAATTTCGATAATTTACTCAAGAAATATTCATCGATATCTGCCGCATTAAATCCATACAGGAATTTTATTATGGGAATAAAAAAAATTCGTGGACGATCATTCAATTGGGCGAGATGATGTAGAACGATAAAATCGCCGACAATCGTCAATGGACGATCATTCTCATTCTGTTGATAAGTGGAAAGGAATTGGAGCCAATCCGGTTCCCCATCAAAATCATCGTTCACAAAAAATATTTTTACACCATTCAATTGTTTCAGTTGACGGATGATGTATAAATATGAATGAATGAATCGAATCCATTCACTACTAAATCGGATTCGTTTCAAACAAATAATATATTTAATCTGTTCATTTTGCGAACGGAAATTAACGAACTGAATCGTTTGGAAGAATTCGCGACAAATCAAAATGATCTTCGTATATTCACATCGTTTCTGAGAGGAGAATAATCGCCAAATAATTGTGTCCCGACTTCGTTTAGAACCGGATGACGATGACAAATCATCTTCATCTGAACCGCCATCAATTCCTGAATTATTCGGTGAAAGATTTAGAGTCAAATTTTGTTTCAAATCAAAAGTATTGGAGGAGAAATGTTGATGTTTTAATCGTTTCCATTTCTTTCTTAAATTCTTTTTCCATAAAATTCCATCTTTAAGATTTGTACTCGGTCTCCGAATATTCACATTATTCTCATCACTATAATCATCTTCCTCTTCGTCTTCATCATCCAAATCTTCTTCTTCATCATCATCATCTTGTGTGTGTTCTCCTTCATCATCTTCATCTGACATTTTAATCCGAATAATTTGTTGAGACTGATTTGAATTGTCTTTCGATGAATTCGATGGAATGAAAGTTAAACGATTTTTTAATCGATTTTTCGTTTTCTTTTCAACTAATTTTTCATTTTCTCCAGATGTCACTAATGATTCGTCTAAACTTAACGAATTAGTAATCGGTTGGAAACGATTCACATCAAACAAATTCGACCAATGTGTCGACGAACGAAATTTATTTGTTGTTGTTGTTGTTGATGAAGACGGCGGTGGTGGTGGTGGTTCTGATGTGATAATTTTTGATTTGAGATTATCACGTATACGACGTGAGAAGTTTGTTGAAAGATTATCATTTTTTAACATTTTCAAATGAAATTTCGCTAATTCAAATCGATTCGAAATGGATTTACTTTCAGTCTTTTCCAAAAATGTATTTCGTTTCCCATTCGAATTCTCATCTAAATTCTCTTCCTTCTCAATTCCTTCGTCATTTGATACATTCAATTCTCTCAAAATCTTCTTCTCTTTCATTCTCTCACCATTCGATCGAGGAGGTATCAATTTCTTTTTTTTCGGTGAATACATTTTATTCTTCTTTTTCTTCTTCTCCTCCATTTCTGCTACTGTCGATGCTGAAGAATTTAATGTTGTTGATGAGGAAAAATAATATTTTGATTGTTGTTGTTGATGTTGTTGATGTTGTTGGAGTTTATTAGAAGAATGATTATAAAATGGTTTCAACATTGGATGTGGTAACGATGTAATTGACATATTATCTAATTGTCGAATTGGTTCTTTCTTTCTCTGTTCCGCTTCTGATATGTCACTGGCGGAAGTGTAATTCTTATGATCGATTTCTGATGTTTTACTACAAGAAAATAAATTTTTTGTTTGAATATTTTTTTTACAATTTTGACTAGAAATACATTTGAAATCATTATTTCCGAAAGTGTCATCATCGTCGTCTTCTTCATCTAAATTTGCATTTAAATCATCTTCATCATCTAAACTGGTGGAACAATCTTCATCTTCATCATCCTCATCGTCGTCAACATCATCATCAAGATCATCGAATGATGTAGTTGCTGCTGATCTGATATCGCGTCGTTGAATATCTTCTTCGGAGAGACATGACGGAAATATGGTAGTTGAAATGGATTTCTTCGTCGAAACGGGATAGGAACTACGTCGATGTGTCATTCGAGAAGCGAACGACTTAAATTTCCTTTGGAATTTCTCGATGGGATTCGTTTGGATAATCGTATCGAGATTCTTGTCATTAATCTCATAATCGATTAGAGGAAAGACGAAATGTTTCAAAGAGTTGATGGAAGTGAGTGAATTCTTCTGATTCTTCTTCGATAGAAGTGATTTCAATGAATTATTTATCGAATTATTCATTTGGAGACATGTCTGTTTATTTATCTGATTCGTTTCTGTCGTCGTTGTGGTCATAGAATGGTGACATCTGGCATGATCAATTCCTAATTGTAATCGAACTTTCCGATAATATTGATCAGATGGATCGATTATCGATTGGGAATCGTTCGATACACATAACGATCGATCAGTTGACACTTCATCATTCTTCTCATTAATTGAATTGTAAATTGGATTGTCTTTATTCATTATCAATGAACGCATCATCATATTGGATGTGGTGAAGGAAACGAATTTTATTCGAGACGATTCTCAACAAAATTTCATTCTAATTAATTCCCTCACAATAACTTTAATATATGAGTCATCGTTCAATTGAAATGTGAAAAGAAAAGTTTTTTCAACTTTCTTTCTTTTTTGCGCTTAACTTAAATATTCTTTCATCCATTCACGTTCAAATTAATCTTCTCTCACACTCTTCCCATTAATCGTCAAAATGAACGGAAATTTCGATTATAATTTCCCGATTAAAGCCAACTTCTTATTGTTGTTGTTCAAAGAAAATTAACGATGTATCTGACAACTAAAATGAATTATTAATTCAACTTAATTCAAATCATTTTTCATTCAACTTCTCCCAATCGGACAATAACTAATTATAATAAAACTAATTTAAAAAAAAAAGTCGATTAATTGTTAGGGGAGGAATTAGGAGAGAATAAAATGAATTTAGAAAGACGATAAAATTGAAGGAATAAATTTTAACTTAATTATGAAATTTGTGTAAAGGAGAAAGAAGTAGAATGTTCAGTGTTAAACAATTATTGAGAAGAAAATAAATTTGCACTAGATTTGCATAAATTCAAGTGCATATTAAATGAGTTATAGATTAAATCGCCGAACATTATGTATGTTATTGTGTGAGAGAAGTAGATAAAACTGATAAATAATAATCAACGTAATTATTATTATTCATTTTTTATTATTGAAAATCTACAATTTGAGTTATGAATAAGGAAATTATGGAAAGAATATGGAATTAGAGAAAAGTTTGTGAATCTGTATACAATCCAAATAATAATGTTGAGACTCGATTCATTTCCTTTTGAGAATAAACCTTTTCATAAAATATCTTCCAGAACAGCCAACTAGTCTAGTAAAATTCATCTACCATTTCTCCCTAAAGAAAAGTAGGAAATTCATTGACTCATAATCAGATATTGGAGAAGATATTGATGTGAGATGAATTTGAACGAATTTATTTTTTTTGAAAATGAATGCACACATTTCGGAACATAAAATTATCCTCGTTCAATTGGGAAGAAAGGAAAAGTGGAATGTAGTAGAAGAAGAATATAAATTTATTCCAATTATCTTTGATTTATTGTGAGCTCAACTATCGACTACATAGGTCGACTACGACGTACATATCTGGTAGTGGTGGTGGTGATGCTGATGATAGTAGTACGCATATGTTCTTAACACACTCTCATCATAATTCATTATTATGTTATAGGGCGATAGTCGACAAAGGCGGGCACGTCTGTATGTCGAGATAGGAGGACGTACGTATATTGATGAAAAATGAGAAATGTTCCAATTTCATTTCGAACAAATGTGTCATAAATGTGTAACATCTTTTATTTGAGAATACATTTCATATTGATCAAATGACAATCATTTAATTTCATAATATTGTCTATCTCTAACTGGCACATTAATTGTAGTGGAGATACAAAAACAATTTCCTTCTGGAAACTATTTCTCCTTTCCATCAATTCTCTGTTGATTGTTCACTTTTTTTATTGTTTCTACTTACCTTCGATTACGTAACCAAAGAACCTTAATGAAATATTGCTCTCCAAATCAATACGAAGCGATCATCACCGGAAATAAATTATCTCAATTCGATTCTTTCTTCTTTTCACTGATTCATTCATTCATTCCTCTTTTCAGTTTGAAGGGGGGAGAACATAATTCTTTCTATCTTCATCTTTCCTTCGACTCATTGTACATCCGTCGAAACGACGAGAGAATGGTAAGAGGACTATTCATGAAGACTCTTAAGAGGAATAGGAATAATAGAAGAATAATGATCAAGTTGGAATGGTATTGGGAATTGGTATCCTGACGCATCAATAAATCAACATTATCATCATCAAATTTACTTATTTATCAGAGAAGAGATATCTTTTCGCTTCCATACTTACTTATCATTCAATAATAATGTCGATTGCTGATGGAATTAAAAGTTTCTATTTATACTTTGTTCCAGAAGAAACCTTTCCATAATAACTTTCTTAACAACATTATCTGTTATCAATTGAAAATAATCTATTTAGTGGAAGCAACTAATGGGAATGTTTGATGCATTGTTCAAAAATATTTCATCATCCCTCCCCCCCATCACTGACGATGAACAATATTATTTTATTAATCACTGCTCCTTAATCGATCTGATAATTGATTCTTGTTACGCTCATCAATTTAACAAAAATAATAATTAGTCATTCATAAACAAGCCATCCCCTCCCTCCAACCTTTCTCATATGCAATTAATTAGAATTCTCAATAGAAAATCACTTATTACTATTCGTCATCAACATCATATTATATTTTAATAAAATCATTACGTAAACATTCACAATAGAGGAATTTTTTTTTAATTTATTCAAATTACTAACAACCAACTCCGTCGTTCAACTAGAGAGAGATGTTACATATATAATTCTAATTTGGCGAATTGATAGTTAATAATAATAACTGGTAGAAACTTTAATAAAATTTTAACCAAATTCTGAATTTGGAAAAGTTTCGGAAATCATCTTATGAAATTTTCTTATTTCATCCAAAGAATTAATACTCTTAATTCTCCTCCAAAATCCGAGTAACGATTTTCGATTATATTAAGAAGATTTACTTATTAATTATCCGAAACGAAATTTCGTGACTTTCACAATAGCATACCATACAATTTTATCTGCTGCCGATTATTGTTCTTCTATATCTACGTGTCTAATAAGGAAATTGTTTATATTACTCTAATTTTCCATCATAATCTTCCTCTCATTTCTCTTAATCTTTCCTTCTGGTCCATAATTCTCCATTTTAGGCAATTCTATTTAGACCTTAATTTAGACTTCGGGGAAATCATAAAAAAAAAGCAAATTAACGGAAAATAAATCTGAGATAATATAAATAACGAAATATTTTAATTAGGTCCGGTTATAACATATACCATTCCAACTGTTTTAATTAAATTGAATGAAAATTATGAGGAACGGAAAATCGCCTCGTAATCGCCGAAGCAAATTGCGGAAGAACTATGAAATAATTATCTACAACATTCTCATAATCAGAATAATTAAGTCCACTTGTTCCCCAATGGCAATAAAAGCAGAAATATTTCGATTTTAAATTAGAAAAAATGGGAAAATTTATCATATTATCAAATCATTATAGTTTCGGGATCTGGACATAATATGAAACAGTTGGTAGACTGGTATATTTGATAGACGGACGTTTGGTCAATAATAATCCAAAAATTTAAGTGCAATTTTAATGTCAAAAGACAAAAATGTCATAAATGTGTTGTGCATAAGTGACTACTTAAATTGTTTACTAACATGGTTCGTAATTGGCTCTTATGTGACTCATATCGAGTCTGTATTTGGTGCGGTCAAAATGTGTAGAATAATCGAACGTTACCATTTGGGATTCAGGAATCACGCTTACAGCTTCAAAAAAGAGATAATAGAAATATATATCCGTACCACTTAATCAATTTATGTCTGAATGATCCATCAATAATATAATAGTATTTTATGTAGATGTAAAAGGAGATTAAAATATAGATATATGGATCAGAATGAGGATCGGATGCATTTTACTGTTCTATTCTTACATTAGTTATTTTCAATTTATTAATTGACCTGCACTCGATCTTTCTATATCATACAAGAGAACATAATAAGAATAATAACAAATCATTACTTTCATTTTGTGAACATAAGTTTTGTGAACGATTAAGTTAGTTACATGTTCATTCTTCTTCGTAACATAACCAACCCTACTTATTCGTTTGTACTTCATTTAAATCGATCGTCTAAAGTTCATGTGTAATTTGCGCACATCATCATATTGTGATGATGGTTTAGTTTCCATTTTGATGTATTTAGTTGTTTTATGATGAATCGATTCCAGCACTTTCAATCAGATGAACTTCCAATATAAATATTCTGTAAATCGATTTATCATATCTATCGGAAAAAAAAATAGATACCAAAACACATTCCAGTAGTTGAAAAGAATGTTATTTTACATGATAAGGATTCATTCCGAACAATAACGAAGAGTTTAAGACCTAACTATCTATATGAAAGAAGTTTCCATTTATTTGGAACATTAATAATGAAAGTGATGAAACTTCCGAGATATATAATATCTGAAAGAAATGATGGTCTTCCACCATCTACGAAGGAAGACTTACGTTTGTAATTTGGTTGATCGAGAAAGAAGCTCATTAAAAAACATATAAGACCACTTTACACGTTATATTTTAAGATCTGTTTGGTCGTGTAAAAGATTAAAGTTGTATAAATGTTTGAAATTAAGAAGAAAAGAATGTTTGAGAAATTCAATACAGGAAAAATTTTTTAATTGACTTACTAACATCAAAACTGTTTATGATGGAAATTATAAAAAAAACTAAAAGTTTTGCTGAATTTCATAGAAAAAAACATATTTGTATTTCTTTGTATTTCCTTCCTTCTCGTCGAATGAAGGACAGAATTGGAAGGAAACATAAAGACAATCATTTACGATGAATGATTCAAGAACATTTCGTTTCAATTGTTTCTCATGAGATGATGTCATATTTATTATCTAAACATCCAATTTATCTATGAAATTTGAATGATAAAATATAAAAAGTTTTATAGCGAAATTTCTCTTCGAAGTTTACACAAAAGAAAGTGTAACAGAAAAGTATTAGTAGTATTAGACATCAGTAAAAAAATAGTATTCACTTTTGTCTTATGTTTTAATACATACGAAAAGTTTTCGGTTAGATGGTTCTATCCAAAAACAATTTATGTTTTGATGAAAAATTTCTCAAACAAAAAAAAGTGAGTTTTTCCATTTCAATTATGTCGAGTTGTGTAACCTTTCCTACGTTTTCTTTTCAACGAAATTATTAAGGAGTGTCAACTCAACTAAACAAATTCTCTTCAACATTTCTTTTCATATGACATAACAACGAAGAATGATAAAAGAAAGTTTTATTTAATCTCACATCCTTTCCTTTTCTCTTCCCGGTCGGCAGAGCTGAAGGAGAAACTATTAGTTTTCTGTTATTTTCACATCTCGCACTGCAGCAAGTAATTTATCCAATTTTCCAGTTTCATATTCAGGTCCCAGTAATTGGTCCTGACCTTTCTTCACTTTAGGCATTTTATGGAGATTTGGTGATAATTTAAAAGTTGAAACTTCACCACTAAACAGGGAGAAGAAGAAACAATTATTAGAAAGGAAATTAAATATCAAACCGATCGTCTCCGACGATGATAATTGGATCGAAACGGTTAAATTTCACATGTGTCAATTTGGCCTTTTTCTTCGTCGTAACAATTTGCTCGCATAGCGGCTCATATTTATTCACATTTAGGTCATAAATAAAAACTTTACCTTCTGTTGTTACAGCAGCGAAGACTGTACTGGAATATGGTGCCCAAGCAACATCTCCGACAGATGAGCCCAAATCATAAGTGAATAAAGGAACTCTAAAAAAATGTTATTCAAACTAAATTTATGAGAAATGTGAATAAACTTATTATTTTGATCCCAAATTTTTACGGTCCAATCAGCTGAACATGTAATGTAGATATCGGGATGGAAAGTATTCCATTCAATATTATAAATTAACATATGATGAGCTTGAAATGAATCGAGATATTCATGATTGTACGATTTGGAACATTTGTGCAAAATACCTTCCTCCGTTCCTACTAAATACAGCCAATCGATAGATTTGTGGAAAGAAAATGAGATTCCAGCTCCTGTCTCGTTTAATGATGATGTCATCAATCCTTCAACTTCAACTTGCATATTTAATCGTATCATATCTAAATATTCCAACCCACTCTTC
Source organism: Seison nebaliae (assembly GCA_023231475.1). Lineage (NCBI taxonomy): Eukaryota > Metazoa > Rotifera > Pararotatoria > Seisonacea > Seisonidae > Seison > Seison nebaliae. Next base: position 9,738 of record JALJEE010001361.1, on the reverse strand, counting down.
GTTATCTTCCAACAAACCACACGACCATCTGATGATATTGAGTAGAATGACATCGTATTATCCAAATCATCTGTCTGCCATTTTATTTGCCATACCGGATCAGTATGTTTACCATCTTTGGCAGATGATCTGAAAATATATTTCGATCGATCTTTCGCTAAATTGTACATGGCGACAGTTCCGTCATAGAATCCAGCACAAAGTAAATTAGCATGTGTCGAATGGAAGTCAAAACACATAACACCCGAATCGCACGGAAATACGAATTCGGGAAACGTCGGATTTTTTAGTGTATAAATTAACAATAATCCTTCTCGTTGTTTCAGGAAATTATCTGAAGAAACAAAATTGAAAAAAAATTTGAAATAAAATCCTTAACATGATCCTAGACCAACGGCGAACATGTCAGTATGATAAAAATTCCAGCATAATTCAGTGACACACATCTTCTTTACTTTATCGTATGAGAATCGCCATAACGGAAGAAGAGAGCCTTGTTGATCTTTTAATTCATCTGATGTATCTTCCCAATATTTGAAATCTTGTGCCAATTCATCATAAGTATTCTGATTGATCATTCTTTCAAGAATTTTTAATGATTGCATCCATTGATGAACATCATCGTTTGAACTTTCCGTATTTTCTGTATTTAAATTCTTTCGTTTTTTATCATCTCCTGCATTTCTCCTACCAATCTTCTCTTTTACTTTCGATTTCTGCTCATTATTCTCAATATAAGAATCATAAATTTCCCATTGTGTAGCATTACCCGAATAGTCTGCTCGTGGTGGAGGTTCTGTCATTGTTCCTCGATCTCGATTTGGATTATTATAAGTTTGCGATGCTCTTTCACTGAAATTGAACTGATTTGTCAGTTTCTTATTTGCATCACTCTTATCCGTTGTTTCACCTCCTTCCTCTTTCTCAGCGACGACTTCAGTCGCTTTAATTGTGGCTAATTGCTTTTGTCCTTCTTCCGAATCTTTATCAATCAAATTACCATCAACTGAATAATGAATGGCCAATTGATCGACTGTTGGTATGGGTTTATAAGTCATTTCCTTCAAATGGTAAATTATTTTATTAAAATCTTATAAAAATTATGTTCTATTAGAACTTTGTAGTTAAATCGAATAATATTATCTGCTGCATTTGGATTGGCGGTGGAAAGAATTTTCGTTATTTCTTCTTTCAATTCTTCTTCTGTTAATTTTAATTGATCACTTGGTTTATTGGCAACATTGACTCCCTTTTCAAATGGTTAATCAGATTTAAGATAAATATCTGAACTTGAGTAACTGATGGTTCACCGTCATCGTCGTTAAGAGCCAAATTCTCATCATCTTTTGATGGTCGGGGTTTACGGTCTTTGGCAGGCTAAGTTCGAAAGTATTTTAGGTGTGTAAATGTGCTCAATATAATTAGAAAATGAACCTTTCTTAATTTAGACGGCATTTTTCTTAAGTTGAACTATGTAGTTAGAAAAGAAATATATATTGAAAACAAGCAATTTGTTAGGAATTGTTTTAAATAATTGTTGCCATAGCAACTAGTTGAAGATTGATTTTTCATTATTTTTTATACTTTATAGTATTTAATTTATACAATATCTTCAACTTAAGCATTTCTTTGTTTATTTTGTTAATATTCAGTTAATTTTCGTCGAATTCTTTTCTTTTTTAAACTCGAATCACTATTTTTTGGAAAGTTTTAAAAGAGAATTGAATTAAATTCAAATTTGTTTCTTTAAAAAATTGGAAAGAAAATTAAAGAACCGAAAAGAAATAGAATTCAATCATTTTTTTTCTTTTAATTTGTTTGTTAAATTTCATTTAATTCGAAATCGAAGTTTTCCAATTTTATTTATTCGTTTCATCGTTTCTATGACAACCATTCATAGAATGACATGAACAATATCCGGAAGAATCATATCCATCCACAAAACGTAAAATTTGATGATTTCGGCTTTCCCATACAAGAAGTGAATGATATTCATACACGTAATCATGTACCTTATCGATTTCAGAATCTGGTAATTCGTTTAACTCAAAATGAACCGAAAAAACTGAAAAAGTGGAATAAAATCCTACGACACTTCAACCATTACATTCGAACTCAACCAAAAATTATCGAACAATTATTATCATATGGAGTTCCTCATAAACTTCGTCTTGACGTCTGGTATCATTTTAGTGGAGGTATGTTATATGAGATGGATAGGAAATATAAGAAATTATTAAAGAAGAAAATTAATGAATCTGATTCTCAACAGATCGAACGAGACATTTATCGTCAATTTACAAATAATTTGATATTTCAAAATATTGACGGAAATCAACATCGAAGTTGTAGTTCTTTAAGAAATATTCTTCATGCATATGTAGCATATTCACCGGAATGTGGATATAACCAAGCTCATAGCGCAGTTGGTGCATTCTTTCTGATTATGGGCGCTGAAGAAGAACGTGCATTCTCCTTATTAGCTCGAGTATCTGATATCTATCTCCATCAATATTATAGTAAGACGATGTCTCAATTTAAAATGGATTGTCGAATATTTGAAGAGTTATTAAAAGAAACTTATCCAAAAATTTATGAACATTTTGAAGAGATCGGTGTTTTACCCGAATATTTCTTACCCGAATGGTTTCTTTGCCTTTTCACACGTTCACTTCCATGGCCGACAACTTTATATATTTTAGATCAATTCTTCTATCATGGAATCATAATATTATTTCGAGTAGCAATCATTCTACTTGATTTATCATTCTCTTCTAAAAAATATTTACCTCATTCGGTGGAAGAAACAGTTATGCAACTCAATAGTTTATGTTGCTCTAAATTATTAGATAAATCACTTGGTCGTGCACTAATTAATAGTAAGATTGATGAAGAATTGTTATTAAGACTTCATAAGAAAATTAAAGAATCACAATCATCTCAATAATAATATCAATTTATTCGTTTTATATAATTTGATAAAAAATAAAATTTTATACATTTTTCGTTGAGAAATCAAATAGAAAACATTTATCATCAGCAGATAATCCATGTTTCTACAATTGGAACAATTAAATCATATGTGAAAAAAAAAAGGATTCTTTAACAAAAAGGAAAATAATCGTTTCGTTCGGAAGATAAACTCATCACAATTTTAATTGAGTTAAATTATGACATTTCGTCAATAATTTTTCTAAGCGATCCATCGCTGAAGAGAATGTGGGTCGAGATTCCACATTCAAATTCCATGCTTCATTCGTCAAATCTCGAATTTCATTCGGAGTCTCCGAATTGGACGGTAATTTCATACGATAACCATTCTCCACTTGCTCTAAAACATGATCTCGATACTTGAGAAGGAGAAATTATGAAATTATTAAAAGAGAATAAAATGTGGTAACAATTGTCGGATATGGTGTACGACCATAAGTGAATAATTCCCATAACAATATACCGAATGACCACATGTCTGATTTGCTACTGTAACGACGATAACGAAGAGCTTCTGGTGCTGTCCATTTGATTGCACATTTATTAATCTTATCTCCACGAAGAAGTTGTGATTGAGTGAAAGAATCATCAGGTGATAATTCGTCGTCATCGATATAAGCGAAAGCTGAACCGAAATCACTAACTTTTGCTCGAGGAATAATTGTATCTATGAAATGAAGAAAAATAATTGAGATTTAATAATTAATTATGAGAGATAATAAGAGAAAAAAGAAAAAAACTTGAATTGATTTTGACGGAATTTGTTGTTGTTAAAAGAACATTACGTGCGGCGATATCACTGTGAACTATGTGCATCGATTCGAGATATTGCATTCCTCGACAAATATCAGTAGCAAATGAGACTAATTCTAATTGAGTTATTCCTACTCGTCCTCGAGATCGTAAATAATCGACACATGAACCTAAATCACAATATTCACTAATTAGACAAACGTGAATATCTGGAAAATGATAAAGAAAGTTTTTTTTCAAAAGAATTCAAACCATTTTCTCGACTAATGATGGAAGAGTATTGTTGAGATAACATTGGCATATCGAGTGACAATTTCATTTGAGCAGTACCGATTAATCGAACCAAATTCTCGTGTTTCAATGTGACCATCAATGCAATTTCGTGAACTTGTCGATCATGTTCTTCACATAATTTCTCGTTTATCAATTTCGTTTCTCGGATTTTGGGAGGAGAAGATTTGTTCGTTTCATTCTCTTCTTTCATAATGGGAGGAATGATTGTTGAATGCACATCATTCGACTCAGTGATGGAGAGAGATGTCGGATAATCATAATGATCATATGAATTGCTTTCATTATTTTTATGATCGATATCGATGAGAACATCATATTGTTTCTCATGTGTGTCGTTATGATCGACTTGATCTTTTTGTGATTTGAGAAGATTCTTTTGAATTGTTTTCATATTGGGGAAAATTTTTACTGCAACTTTCGTTTGAGTAGAAATTAATTGTGCTAATAAGACAACAGAGAATTCACCACCACCAATCGATTCGATAAATGACAATTCTTCTTCATTGAATATTTGAAGAGAATTCCTCCTCAATAATGTAATGAGAGAACAAAAAAGTAATTGATCATTTAATGGTGATGTCATTTGATGATTTAGAGCATAAGAACTCTTCCTCAACATTTTCGTATCTGCAGGAATACTCCGACGAAGTTGTGTACAAAGTCCATCTTCGTCTTTGTTGTAATGTTGAATGAGATGTTGTAACGAAGGAAAACGAACTTCTTGATCAATGAAATAATTGAGACCGATTTGTAATTCATCATTCAAAATCGATGAAGTACAATCGATAACTCGATTATTCTTATTCAAATTATTCTTTCCAATACGTGGAATTATGTGAATTCGATAATGTTCAACACCGTTCGAGACGGTATGAGATGTAGAACGTACATGATCCGGTGCGACAACTGACAAAGTATAATTTCCAGGATAATGTTGAGAGTCACGAACGAGATATGTCCCATCATTATTATTCGTCTTCTTATTGATATCATAAAACGTATTTAAAATATTTTCAGCTTCCTCTCTCCCAATATTTCCATGATACCATGGCCATTGTGTGTTCAACGATACTAATCGTTCATGGAGAATCTTTCGGTTTTTCTGATGCGACGGAAGAATGATTTCTTTCGAATGATATTGCGAATTATTATTATTGGAATGATGATGATTAATCGATGACGATGGCAAATTGGTAGACATACTCTTTTCGACGAAATAACTTTTCTTAAATAATTTCATTCATAACTCTTTCCCCTTTTATTCACTTTTTCTTCTTTTACAATTGTCTTTTCTTCCACAATAATGAAGCTGTTGGGAATTGAATACACTGGACGACTTTTAAGGACAAATTAATTATTAAAATTTTTCTATATTTTAAGTTTACAATGGAAAAGTTATTATTTTTATTAAACTTATTTTTTTCTCTATATATTCACGAAATTCAAATATACAAAGTAAAATATATTTCAAATATTTAGCTTAATACGACTGACCCCCAACACTTATTTATCAATTTTAATAAATTAATTTTTATTAAATTAACATGTACTCTTTATGAAATTTATTGATTGCACAAAATTTTCGATACAATAAATTAATATTCAATATAAATTAATTTCAATTAACAGTTTTATTTGACTAATGAGACAAAAAATTAATTCTAACATAAGAATATTATCGAATTAGGTAGTCATTTATTTTCTTCAAAACTCTTTTACGTTTCATCTTCTTATGAGAGCCTGTGGACGAAAATTTCCTTCTGCTGTTCTTCGATTTTGTATCCATATCATTTTGCGTAGTTCCACTCTCTTCCGAGGTAGACGATGAAATCATTTTCTTTTGTAATTTTAGTATCTGACTGAGATTCATACCGTGATAAAAACGAGAATTAAGTGGCTTCGATTTACTTCTTTCGTTCATCAGATTATTGTTCTCTGTTTTATTCTCGCTAATATTGTCTGTCTCTTCAATGCTCTCTGATTCCGATGAACTAACTCCAAATAATTTATTATTTTTCGTATCTTTGCTAATTCTGGATTGAGTGTTCTGTATACTACTCGTCTCATTCAAATCTTCTTTACCTGTCACTTTAGAGGATTTCTTGTTTTCATGTCCATCCGTCTTGCTTAATTTCTTTAGCGAACCAATTTGATTCTGTGTACTTTCTGATTTTTGTTTTCCATCTAACTTTGTTGAACCTGCTACTGACGTTCTCCTACTCTTTGTCTTTCCAATAATTTTTGGATCAGATATGATTTTATTATGAAATTTATTTAGACTTCGTGTACTAAGTGGTGTCGAATTTCTTGTTATATTTCCCGATCTAACAAGTGAACTCTTTTTACTAAATTTATTTTTGGATTTCAATCTCAAATCAGAATCAAAATTCGATGTATTTCCTCTTAATGTTCTCTCACTTTTAGGAAGCTTCTTAATTGACATGTCAGAACCAGAATTTTTTTTGGTATCAACATTTTGATCTGATACACTTGATGGGCTTATTTGTTTATTCATTGTTTCTGGAGTTTTTTGAGTAACCGTAGTAAACGAATCAGTTGCCTCAATTTTATTTTCCACTTCTGGAATAGTTTCTAATTTGGCAGTATGCTTCCCAACTGATCTCTTATTTTCCATTTGTTTCCTCATTTGAGAACGAGAGTTAACTTTACTACCAGTTCCAGTTCGATTGTGGCTACTTAGGGTTCTTGATTTGTTAGGTTTAGTTTCGAAATTAATTGGTACATTGGCTTCTAGAAAAGAAGGTATCTTTGCCGACCCTTCGCTAAAATCGACAGGTAACGCATTTGCTTCTTCAGACTTTCTGTCAAGAGGAACATCGTCAAAACTTACATCTGTGCCGGAAGTACTATCAATTTGTGATGTGCTTGGCTTTCTTTTTCTTTCATATGAACTGAGATACTCAATATTTTTATGTTTACCTAATTGTTCTACAATCTTATCCTTATCTGTAGGATTTTCACCAACAAGTGAGTTTATCAAATTTATGTGTTCATCAGCCAAATAAAATTCCCAACGTTCAGGTAAATTGGCATAACTTTCAATATTTCCAAATATATAATTGGCTTGAATAAAATTATAGATGTCCATTGCATCCGTCGAAATATTTTCAATTTCAGGAAATGCTGTTTGTGATCGATCATGATATGCATAAAAGGGTTGATTATCTTCCGTCGAAGTTTCGCTTGAACTTCTTGTTGGGAATCTACGACTTTGTACTGGTTGTTTTCGTGCGTATGGTTCCCCATTCGATTTTGCTCCATCTAAATTATTTTCATTCGAAGATCGTTTTCCCAACAACTTTCTTTCTTTTCTCACGTTCCATAATTTCCACAATAATGGAATTAGAAGGAAGAAAACAATGAGATTGGCTAAGAATGTTAGAATTAACGGGGATAGATGTGATTTATTGGTATTTTTACTAAAATTGCAAAATTGAAATATTATATTACAAAAAATTAAATTTTATTAACGTTCGTAGTTTTTGTGTATCTGTTGGAGTATAATCAGCGAACGATTTCAATAATGTCATTTTAATTAATTCTTGTTTTTCTAATGAATCTGGTTGTTTTTCCCAATGGAATCTATACCGACTGATAAGAGTCTTCCCTTCTGACATAGAATTCACTTGCAAATGATATAGAAGATCTTCTGGTTTTTTTAAACAAACCATACTTATATTACTTCCATCTTGGGGTAAATTACGAATTTTTGTTATAGTTGGAATAACGGTCGTTCGAACGGAAATTATATAATCTTCCGAGATATTCTGGACATGTTCGAATATGACCTTCGTTTTATCACAATCAAATCGTACACTATCGATATTATTCACACCTGACTTCTTGAAACAATTATATCTTGATGTATTGTTTGATGTATCATTTTCTTTCTTCCCGATTTTTTGAAAGTATATTTCGAGATTTTCAATCTCCTTTTGGAAGTTGAGGGAAAGTTTATTTATTTTTTGAAGTAGTTCAGCAGAGAAATCTATTGATTTGATATCGTAAAAGTTTAGATTGTTCAACTTCTTCCCAACATCTTCATTTCGGTTCGATACAACTAGCGAAAAGTTTTCTTGTTTCTTACAAGTTAAATCTAATGTTTGAATATATGGAAGATTGGTTAAATTTAAAATTTGTTCTCCTTTACATATTGGGATATTGACAGACAAATAGTCCAATCGTGTAAAATATAACCAGCAGACTTTGTTGAAGTTATGAAAAGATGAAATTACATTCTCCAACGAAAAGTACCGTAAAGTGAATGTTGGTAAATATTTGATAATATCGTGAATCAAATTGTTGTTCAACTCCTTTTTTTCATTAACGAGTTTTAAGCGAACGTTATCCGTCAATCTCGATAAAGAAGCAAGATCATTCGTTTCGTTTAATTTTACGGTTAAAAGATGACTATTAATATTATTATTCGTGATGAAAATTTGAACCGGGGACGTAAAAGGAGAAAGGATAAGAAAAAAAATTAAATGAAACATTTTAAATGAAGTACATAATTATTTAAAACGGAAAACAAATAAAACTTTTACATTTTGCTTTCGTTTTTCTTGGAAAAACACATTTGGAGAAATCTCCAAATATCGTACACATAATATCGACTTTTCAATATTGGTTTACACTACTTTATCAGTTTCTGATAAGAAATATTTCGTTTGGTTCCTGATATTTTCAAAGGTCACGATTTCGATGCCCGATTGAATTATTAATTACGATTTTCCAGATGATTGTGAAATATATGAAAAAAATGATTGAACCATATTGGATTCCGGTACCATGAACTTTTAATAAATGCATATTTGTCCCAAAAATTGCAGTTCTTGCTATCCAAACATTTGAACAAAGCCTCGACCATATTTTCGAAATTAATTGAATTATCTATATATCCAGATTTGACGAATGAGTAAATGATCATATTCTTGAATTTAGATGATCTAAATGATCATGACATATGTAAAAGAGGAGAAAAGGAATGTTAAATCCGACAAAAACAAAGAATCTTTTACAGAGATAATCTAGTTTTTCACAGAAAAGAAGACTATAAAAGGGATTCATCCTTTCTTAATTGGGACGATTCCTTTTTTTATCGAATAAACTTTATAATTAATTATCTATTATTTTCTTCAAAACACTACATTGGCGACCACGGCATGCAGAAACAATCAGGATTGGAACGGTACGATGGACAGATATCCTTCCGGGATTGGAAAAGAAAATTTGATATCTATTGTAAAATATCGAAGGTGGCTGTCGAAGATAAGGATAATGATATGTCGAAATATGGGGAGCAACATGATATGTTCGATTATTAAGAGATATGCGTTAATATAGAGGAAATTAGTACAATAAAACGTTCCCCTTCAGAGGAGATCCGGGCTTTCAGCAAACTGAACCAACAACCCACGAAAACTCTCTTAGAATTCGCAATTCGGGCAGAACAAATAGCGAAACGGGCTTTATCAGCGTATTCGGAAAAACATCGAGAAAGTTTAACAATCGATAAAGTTATGAAGGAGTAATAAAGCTGGAAGCAAAGAAAGTTTTGCTGAGAAACATTCCAAGAAATGTGAAAGAATTAATGGAAACATTAAGGAAAGAAGACGAAATCGGGAAAATGAATTTTCCTAATATAATACAAGAATGTGACAAAATGAAAGACGAAAGAAT
>JALJEE010001340.1:0-17534 GCA_023231475.1 Seison nebaliae | reverse complement strand
AATATTGGAACCTTCCAATTATATGATTAATGAATTAAAACAGTTGATTGCATATGGAAAAATTGATTTTCCTACGTTCTTGACAGTTCCCTTTCAGATAGAATTTCAGCGACGACCGATGAAATTAGATGCAACTTTCTTAGATCTTTTTATTCGTTTCATCATCGTTCCAAATATTTCTCGATTGAATTGAAGATCAACTTATTCTTCACTTACTGTTGTGATTTTTATGGGCTAGCCGTTTCTTTGTCCAACACTAAAAAGTCGTTGCTATCTCTCGATCGTACATATAATACAGTAATTAGAATGCTTTTCGGTTGTTGTAAGCCATTTAATAGGGCATTTATGTTTTCTATCTGCGGATTAAAACCCCCTTTCTTTCGTCTTCTCATTGTTCAAAGATATTTAAAAATAATTCAATCTATTGAGGAGTCTGATTTTTCATTTCCATCTTTTCTCCAGTGTAAAAATTTTTTCAATCCAGTTATCTTCTTTTGTTATTATTAGTCGATTGATGTTCCTGAATCTTTCGATGAAGCTCTTTACATTTCTTCTAACTTCGATATTACTTCTCATATTCCGGAATATTTACGAGATGAAATCGTCATTGGAAGAAAACTTATCACTGACAATCTGTACAGCGATCTATCTCATTTTCTTTTTAATTTACCCAGAGGGGATTTGATTTTATAATAAAAAAAAAAAAATTGTTTAGAAATACTACTCGATGGATTTGAGATCAATTTTACACAATATATTCAGAATTAATGGTTTTCTCTAACAATTGTACATTCGTCCTCCAATTTGGAATCTGATTGATCTGTTAGCATGTATTAACTTGTAAGATCTTGGATTAAGCTCAAATAAGAAATTGCAAGATCTTCTCGTTTTTTCTTTCGAATTCACATAAGAAGTTCATCATGGGGAACCTGTGCTTTTTCGCGAATTTGATTGATTTGTCGAGGCGAAGTGGAGAAAATGAGAATGTCATCGGCATAGGCTAATTCAGCCAGAAATTGATTACCATTGATGTTGATGGTGTAGAGTTCGTTTATGTCAGGCATTCTAATGATCCGAGTGAGTCATTCAAGAGTGAGTCCGAGCAACCAGGGACTAAGAATTGAACCTTGCCTGACACGATTATTGGCGGGGAACAGATATCCAAGTGTATGGTCGAGTGACACAGACATGGTGGAAGAAAAACATAAATGGCAAACGAAACGTAAAACCATGTCTGGTATGTTTCGCGCGAACAGAGAAGAGAGGGCCGGTAATACGTCGAGAGAATCAAAAGTTTTTAATGCGCATAAAAATAACGCATATAATTGCAAATGATGTGCTCGAGCATCGAGGAATAAAGAATGATAGATAATTAGAATCGGATGGACTTCGCGATCGACCGCTCTATATGCGAATTGATGTGGAGAGGAAAATAAACTTGTCTTACATCTGTCCAGTACCGTGCCTTCGATGATTCGAAGTATCAAGAACTGATCAAGGGGAAAGGCGGGATAATCTCGCGCATTCCGTGTGTAACGGAAGGATCGTGTGGAAGAGTGGAAGAGATCGTGGATGTGACTGAGTGGATTGTGATGTTGGTGAGAAATAACTGACAAACAGTCAAACTGTCAAGAGTTCCCTTCGCGGTCGAAAAAAAATCGGAACCATTGTGCGAGAGATTCTTGAATGATCTCGTCCGTTTTACAATAACTTCGGCCCACACTCGTTGTGGGAGATGGAGGAGCATTTTTTTGATCTGCCGGCTTGCGAATGGTGAGGGATATGGAGCACGTCAAGGGAGCGTGATCGGATAGAAATGGTGGTTGCGGATCGTGAAGAATAAAACAATCGAAAATCAGTGATCGAAGAGATGAGGAGGCGATAATATGGTCCATCCATGGTGTGCCGACAGATGAGGAGATTGTATGGGAATCACTTGGTAACGGAGATACGTCGACCACCAAAGCGTTGGATGATGAAAGGAACGATGAGAGACAAGCATTAGCAGAGGAACAGAGGTAACACTTACTGATTACATCTATATTGAAGTCGCCCTCGATGATGAAAGGAATCGAGTCATCGAGTTGGCGATGATCTTGGCAAAATAGATATTCGGAAATATTACATCCATTTGCTCTCCAATTTGCTACTCACGATTCGGTTAAAGGAACGTTGTCGATTATCCTATTAATCAGATATTTCATTTCGATGTCCCGATCTTCAAACCAAACTCTTTTAGTTTGTTTTCTGGATGCATCGAAGACGTTTGATTCATCATAGAAAATTCATAAGAAGCTTCTACTCCTTTCATCATAGATGTAAATATCTCCCTCTCAAATTGAAGATAAAGGTGTTCTTTACCTTCTGTTGCGGTTTCTATGAACTCCAAGCAGTCCTTGGTATTTCCAATAAATCCATAGACTCTTTAGACAAAGCGTATAATCGGTGCATTCAAATCTTACTCGGTCGTCCTAGACCTTTTTGCAGAGCTCTGATGTTTTCCATTGTAGAACTACCTCCCTTTCCGGTAGTTCTGCTTGAGAGTTATCTCTCGTTGTCGGAAAACATTTTGACATCACTGTTTCCGTTTCCCATTTTTTTAATCCCATCTTAATTACCCAAAAATTGGGATTGTATTCTTAATAAATAATAATAAAATAATAATATAACGAACGACTGATGGAACCAAAAGTTTTACAATGTATTACGACAATATAATATTTTATATCAAAGAATATATTCTTTTTGATAAATCATAATAATTTTATTATCTTCCTTACCAGTTTAGAGATACATCGGTATGATCCGAATGAAATGCGATGATGTTCGATAGTCTATCCAACAATCAAACAACTGAGTTGGTTCAGCTAGTCATTTGGTGGAATCGGACAAATCCTGATAATGAATGACATGTTAATGATTTTCTATTGCACCAATCAGGCAAAGTGGAATACGCTTTTTACTGGCAATTCGAACCTAGACGAAATATGAATTCGAATTTCGAATAAATTCAATAAAGAATTCATTTCTTTTTATTAAATTAAGTTTTATCAAGCTCCGCCGAGTTTCCTTGAAATTTATAATAACAGAACTTTATTTTTTTTTAGTATTTTTTTGCCTGGAATTTTTCAATTGTCTTAATTTGTTATCGAATAAAATTTTGTTTTTTCTCTTCGTTTTTTTATCATTCTTTTGATTAAAAAATATGTTTGAATTCTTCTCTTGGAGTAATTTTTCTTTTAACTTATCTCCACAACCATGTACTTCTTCCATTCCATGATTTAAACAATAACGACCATCGCAAAAAGTGCAATGTTTTTGAATTAAATGGATTCTGGTATTGCACATCTTGTAATTACATGTTTTGTTTAGATCAGTATGAAATTTGATAAATTTCTCATCAATTTCATCTTTATTTGCATTTGATGAATTCAATTTTTCCATTTTTACTTGAATATTCGCAATACTTTCCTCTCGTGGGTTAAGTTTCTTCTTCGTATTTTTCTTTTTCGGAACTTCATTGACTTGTGTTTTGTGTGCAACATTTTTTTCAACTTTTACTTGCTCTTCGTGATTTTCTTCACTACTACTGCTTGGACTAGAGGTACTGTCAGATAAAGTATGGGAACCCCAAAAGGCATTTTTTAAGACTTCATCATAATTTTCTTCCGATTCAACATCATTAATGGTTTGATTATTCTGTTCAAATTGATCATCAATTATTCCAATACTTTCTTCCTCATTTTCAGGTAGTTCACTTTTCTCAACTTCAATTCCAATTGAACAATTTTTATCCTTTGCAATTTTTAATATTTTTTTGCTTTTTGAAACTTCTACAGAAAAATGTTCTAGGTTAACTTTTTCACAATAATCATGAACGATCATCCTTTCATACGAATTCAAATTCGATAATTCCATTTCCCTCTTAGAACTTTCAATAAAATCTTCAATAATTTTCTGCAACTTTCGTTTTCTGTCTTCGTTTCTTTGTAATGATTCTTCTTGTTTCACTTTTTGTTTCTTTTCCGATTGGATGGTAAACGATGATCTGACATATGGAAAAGGATGAACTTGAATTTGAGTATCATTCATATAGTGTAGAAATTGGTTAACAGAGAAAGAACGATTATACTCATTGAAATGTGTTTGGATAGAAGAAAAGAATTTACTAGTTTTCTTTCGGTTAAATGTTGAGGCATTAGCGATGATACAAAGATGTTTCGCAGCTCTTGTAATAGCCACATTTATCCGATGATCATTTAAGGAAAAACCGACATTTCCTTCAGTATTTGATCGTACCAATGATAAAACAATAACATCTTTTTCTCTACCTTGAAAGCCGTCAATGGTTTTAATTTCGATATCAGTTTGTGGAAAATTCAATTTTAGTAAATTTCTTTGAAGACTATAGGGTGTTATAATTCCAATATCTTCAGATTTGCATTTCATACATCTCATCAACTCCTTTACATACCAAACAGTTAATCGACATTCACCCACATTAGCATAAGAAGAATTGTTGAAAAGACCATTATCTAACTGAACTTCATGATATTCGTCTTCGCAATTACCACCAAATCCTTCAATCACATGACTTGTATCAATGAAGGTTATGGGCGATTGGAACAATTCCACAATCTCTTCATTCGTTTCTAACTCATTTTTAATCAATTGTCTATTACCGATATCATCAGGCGTTTCCATAAGATTTCCATATAATTCATCATTTGGACATTTAACAATTTTATTATTCATTCGATATTGGATTCTTAAATGATGGACTATCTGACTATCATCTCCATATATGTCTATTAGTCGTTTCTGCAGATTAATAGAATATTTCTCTTCAGTTACCTTCTCACTTAATACAGTGGGAGAAAGTTGTAAATGATCTCCTCCCAATATTATTCGTTTCCCATGAATGATAACATTCCAACAATCCGCTTCCAATCCCTATTCCAATAATTTATGTTAAAATTAATAATTGAAATATTTAACTTGACAACATTCATCAATCAATACATAACTAATATGTTCTCGAATTCGGTTTAATTGTTTAATGATCATTTCACTTCCGAAAGATGATGTGGTACCTATCGTCAATCAAATTAGTTTAGTATAAAAAAAAAGAAAAACCGAAAATTATTTGAGTATTGTCAAATAAAATCTCGTTGGCTTTCCTCAAATATTTTCTCAATTCCCCAAACAATTTACCTCTAACTCTGAAATTTTTTTCATTTCTAACAAAATGAGTAAAAAAATATATTCAATCGATCGAAAATGAAACTTTATTTCATTCTTCAAATCTTTAATGACTTCGTTGTCAGTTGATTTATTGGAATTAACTAAATTATTCAAATTGTAAGGAGAGAGTTCAACGAATGATCTTGACGGATGTCCAATACGGAAAAATTTTATACTTCTCCTCTTGTTTTTTCTCTTAATAGTTGGTGAAGTTAATTGAATGAATTGTAACATTAAATTATCGACTGCTACATTGGAAGGAGCAGAAGCTAAGATTAAAGTTGATGGATTGGCTTCTACTAAATTCTTCAAAATGTGAACTAGAGTTCTCGTTTTACCCGTACCAGGTGGTCCATGAATGATTTGGATTTTCGAGTTATTTGAATTAACACAACTTCCTACAATTTCCAATTGATATTCATTTAATTGTTGAGATTTATCTACTTTCCATTGTGAGTCTTTCGCCGGGAATAATTCGTTTTGAAATAAGAATGAAAATTTAAGTTCATCTAATTTCTTTAAATGATTCATAGTTCTTTAAATTTCAAATGACTTCAGAAAATGTTTACTACAAATTCATTAACTTTTTACATCTTTTATATGGAACGTCATTCACAATTTTGATCATTAATAAATTGGAGCATTTTTCAATCCAATTCATCTCAGTTGGGTCTTCTCCAGACAGTTCCAATTCGAAATAAATTCCGTTTTTCTGTTTCGTCAATATTGCCAATTCATAACATATTTTTATATTATTCTTCTCTTCATTTTCTTCATTGAACAGAATATTATTTATTTGAGAAATGTTTTCGAACTTCGGGACCAAAACAACACAGTCACCCACCGAGAAGTTATCATTCGAATCTTCACTTTCATTCACTTTCTCAATTGCAATCGACGTTTTTATGGAACGTGTAGAAATGAAAGAGGAAAATTTTAGATGATCAATTAATAATCCTTCATTTTTCAATAGTTTTTTTGTTGCTTTTCGAAATAATTCACTTTACAATAAAATAATTGAAGCAACAGAATATTAAAATTCGAAATTTTTTCCAACCATTGAGCGGTAATTGCGGCATCTCTCTCGAAATTTATTAATTCCAATTGACTCTCAACAAACTCGTCAATTTTATTTCTCATATTTAACCTAATCTTATAGTGAGGGAAGACAATAGAAAGAATTGAAACTTTTCTGATTTTTAGATAATAATCTTCTTGAAATTTTGGTAAAGAAAGTTAGTGTTAATTTTCAATTAATTCAATAAGCTTCTTAATTATAAACTTTACTTTCTTAATCAAATCAGTTTATCTATTTTCCATTGTCCATTTCATGTGTTGTGATGAAGTTCATTTGTTTGAGTTTGTAGTGCAATTGTTAACCGCCATCAATACTTACAATCGTTGTTAATCGTTATAATATCGCCAATGGGTTATCAGTCACATATTATTCAATGGTCATGGAATCAACTTCAACCATCACTCAACCATTACCATCTGCGAACTTGAAGTTTTTTTGCAAATTTTGTTGTTTCTTAAAATCTCTTGTCCTACTAATTTTCGAAAATGAGTCTTAATCTTTTCTAAAAATAGATTGAAAGGTTTTCTTGGATAGTTATGAACTTGAAAAATTACTGTATTGGAAATTTTATTTTTGTACTTTTACATAATATTCGATATACATTCTAGAACAGGTCATATTTTGAAGTGAGTACTTTTATATTTATGAACATCATCATGTTCATAGCCATCACTGAGCAATCACTGAAACTTGATATTCTTAATTCATTTCATTCCTTCTTCACCTAATTTGTGAGATTTTTTAATTATAATCGATTATTCGACATGAAACCGAATCGATTATTTGAGACCGAATTTTACATTTATTTATTACGAAGTTAGGACTATTAGAAAGAGATTGAACAGCGCTATCGAACGATATGCTCCTTTACGCATATAATGCTACATAACTTTCTTCAAATAGCATTATATGCTTAAGGGAGCATACTGTTAGATAGCCCAATTCAAGCTCTTTCAAATAGCTCTAACTTCGACAAAAAAAAATTTAATAATCGTCGTCAAATAATCGATTAATTAACAAACTTCATTTTCCTCTATTTTTGAGATTCGAAAATCATATTTTAAGTTGAGAAATCTTAAAAATATCTAATTTTAAGTAAAATATTCGGTTTCAGCATGAAAAAGTGATACATTTAAAAAATATCGAATTTTGTCCAATTACTTTTGAATACAGCTGTATATAGCTCTATACAAGATATAGCGATAAATATATTTATCATTATTAACTTACAATAGTTAGAACGGTTACAACCTATCTGGTTTCTCAGCAACCGTCTTTAAAAAATATGAAACATGAACGACAGTAATTTGTTTTTTTTTAATGTGAAATTCCCGTCGGGATAAATTTTTTGATCGATCTCCTCTACGGTCAGTGGTAGGAGATCTCTACGTTGCGTGAGACGTGTGTCCCATCGTTGTGGCGTTAGGAACGTGCATAAACCATTGTGTTACGCACGCCCCAATATGACTCTATCGAGGTGCAGGGTACGTTATTTCGCAAATATGCGTGGAACGTGCGTAGACCACTCCGCTACGCACGCTCCACGTTGCTCCACAAATGTCCTAACGCAAAATTATACATAAAAGTAATATGTTATCTCTCTTCTAAAATAAGAGGTTCCAGTTAAACATTCCAATTATTATTCGTTACATTAAAAGTTAGTTTAACGGAATATCAACCTACCTTGCAACGTTACTGTTTATCAATTTTTGTATACTAGGATTATTCATTCTTCAATGTCCATCTTCGTCGATTTAAATTTATTGTCCAAGAATTTTATCTCACATAAAGGAACTTTACTAATTTCTCACAACTTTGCACAAAATTTAAAGATTACTGAGCGAGGAAAATTCCTTCCTCTTTCAGTTTTAAATGAAACATAAAATTTTAATTTTATTATCTTCATAATCATTATTATGTTCTTCTGAATGTGGAAAAAGCTCTTTGGTAAGCGTGACAGAGATTTTTGACATTGCTCATACCTTACAATTCTTCATCTTCAACTTAACAATTTTTGAATAGTATTTTCGCTCATTGTGCAACGGTGAACGGGAAGGTTATTTAGGTGTTGGTTCCGCAATTGATATTTTCGTGTTATCGGATATCGAAATTCAATTTTCAATAACCTGATGAAATCAATTATTTTTTATGAATGATAAAATTATACAATGTAATACAAAAACTGTCCGTAGAGGATTATCTATTAAGGAATTAAATAGAAAACGGAAGTATCAATGAATTTTAAGCAATTTTTGAGCGGCACCTAGTAATTTTTTATAAACTAATTATAAATAAACAAACAAATCATTTCCCTAATTGTTGAGGGAAAATAGATCATCGGGTATCAATTCAATAACAAAATATTTTATACTTAATAATAATCTTTTTGTTCCTATTGAATTATCTTTTTATGACTTCGTTGCATATCGCTTTACGGTATCTCCTACAAAGATCAATACGATTTTTGATATCTCCTAAATTGTCATCATTCTTGGTTACTTTATTCCAAAGTTCGTCATACGTCTTCCTACGCAAACGCTCGAGATCTTTCTCCATCAATTCTTTAGCAGTAATCGATGTAGGACCGTTTGCCGATCTGGAACTTTCTTCAATGCATTCTGCCAAACTAAAAATTTGTGATGAAAATTCAGCTATATAATTAGAGAGAAAACCAGATTTTCTTTTGCATTTCGAATGGTACCTCATCAAGCAAAGTGGGTTCTTCAAAATTATGAGACTGAATAAGGTTCTCGAATGATGCGCGATCCTTCGGATTCATATACTTCCCAGTATTCAAATATTTTCTGATATCTACTTCATGTAATTCGGTTTTTTTAGCCATATTATTCCTCCAAAGTTTTTCGTAATTTCTATTCGTAATTCTTCTTGTACATACCTTTGCCTTTCCACCACCGCAACAAAATATATCTGCTTCTGTTGGATATTTACAACCTGTCCTCGTACAAAGTGCTTTTCTTTTCCTCACTATAAACAACATGAGACTATGTATGGAAGTTTAAAAATTTTGTCTTAACTTTGAGCATATCGATCGCTCATTTTGTACGATTTTGGTATTCGTTTTGGTGGTATATTTGAGGGGATGTCATCTAAAACATTTTTAAGGCACACGCCAGCTGATTCTCTAATTTGATGAAAATTATCTAAAAGGAATTGTGCGTCGTACTGAGGACAATTATGATTTTCAATATTCTCATTTTTTTCTCCCTCTTTATTTTCCTCCAGGTTCTTTTCATCAATTAATGCCTTTAATTTCTTTTCAGTAAACTGATTTTCACATATTACTTCTGATATTCCACGATGCTCTTTTCCTACCACAATCACAAAAACAGTTATGCATGTTCTATCTATCACAAATAATTAACCTACATGATCCTTTTGTGGACGTTCGGCCAATCGCTCATTTTCGATAAATTCATCTAATGTTTTATTAACATTTTTACATTCATCTTCTACAATAAAACGATCTTTTCCCAGCATAAAAATTATTGTTCATAAAAGTTTTCAAACTTCTTTGATCCACTGGAACTATTGGTCTCCTTATTTCTTTATCCAATCGTCTATCTTCATAAGGTGCCTTACAAATTTCATCTTCAATTAAATTATTGTCTTCAGATGTCTTTCCCAGTTTCGCTGAAACTCTTTTCGATTTTTCTATGAGTGACAATTTATCTAAATTGAAATCCTCTCCACCAATTTTTAAGCGATCTTTATCTTCATTGGCTACATCTGCATTTTTATCTCCAAATAAATTTCGTCTAATTTCTCTTGTTCGAACAGTCTCTATGTTACTACCACAGTTGTCTTGCTATTCAAGAAGAATTAAAATTAAAAATTTAAATGTTTGGTTGTCTATAATTTAAATAGTGCAGTTTTTTATGAACGTACAAAAAGGGAGAATGAAATAATTTTCTACTAACCAAAAAAACGTGACCAGGAATTTTAGTTTTTAAATGACCTGGTTCACAATCTAAATTCAAGTCGTTCATCTTTCTCGGATCTGAACGTGGTCGAAAAAAGCTTTTCTTTCCCCAATGATTTTCAAAGGTATTTTTATCTCTTTTTCAATTTAGTAATGAAATTATTCGAGTTCTTATAAACCTCCTAGATCTTTTCATTTCTTCCGTTCGTTTTTCCAAGTAAGCATTCTTTTTGCATATTTCTTCCAACTCTTGAGAACTGAACTGCTTTCCATATTTTAACCAAAGTTTCTCTCTGTCAGTTAACTTTTCATCTTTATTGATTATTAGTAATTGTAAGATATAA
This sequence comes from Seison nebaliae, assembly GCA_023231475.1. NCBI lineage: Eukaryota > Metazoa > Rotifera > Pararotatoria > Seisonacea > Seisonidae > Seison > Seison nebaliae. The sequence continues at coordinate 6,928 of JALJEE010001340.1, read as the reverse complement.
ATAAGGTAACTTAGATCGACAGGTTTCTTACATAAATGTACATATGTTTTCGGGTCGTAATACTCCATCAAAATTCGAAATCAAAATATTAAAATATGAAATTTAATTAGATTGTTGTTATTTTTCAACTTACATTTGTTTAGTTAGAATATTAAACATTATTGTGTCTCTTTTTATTTTTAAATCTACTTTTCATGGAATCGTGTTTATAAAATAAGATTTATAATTTTCCCATTTATTTACTAATCAATTATGCTGATCATGGAATAATTTAATATATTCCACACCCCTTCCATAATTGAATCAAGGGTATAGAAGCAAATAAAAGAGAATAAATAGCAAAGGTTTGTTTTACTGAATGACATGATTTACGAAATATCTGTACAAATGGCGATAAACAGTAACTAACCATTAATCGCAAAAATTCTGATCAACTTCTATATACAGCTGTATTCAAAAGTAATCGGACAAAAATCGATATTTTTTAAATGCTCATAACTTTCTTTTTAATATTTTTTTTTTATATTCTGTTTCACTTTTTCATGCTGAAACCGAATATTTTACTTAAAATTAGATATTTTTAAAATTCCTTAACCTAAAATATGATTTTCGAATCTCAAAAATAGAGGAAACTGAAGTTTGTTAATTAATCGATTATTTGACGACGATTATTAAATTTATTTTTGTCGAAGTTAGAACTATTTGAAAGAGCTTGAATTGGGCTATCTAACAGTATGCTCCCTTAAGCATATAATGCTATTTGAAGAAAGTTATGAGCAATTAAAAAATATCGAATTTTGTCCGATTACTTTTGAATACAGCTGTATAATATAATTCTTTTCAATACAGTATAATGTATAATGTTCAAAATTTAAACTTATCAGACCACTATGTGTAAAATATTAACTAACTAGTAGTAAATATTTTTTAATGCTGCAATAACTTCAATCAAAATGTTCAGGGCAGAAAATTAGACTTGAGGTTGAGAAAATATCGAAATTAGATTTGTAAAGTGTCGTTCTTTCCATAATGTAACAATTTGGAGAAGAAATGACCACTATGGGGTTTGAGGGAATGAAAATTGTCCTATCTTTTTGGGAAAATTTTACATAGGGTGAGAAAAACTCAGTGATTCTTCCCAATCGCATAAAATAATTACTATGATTTATCGATAGGTAATACAATCCGTACAATTGAATACTTCGCATTAGAAGAATAATCCTCCAAAGATGAGCAAATAAATATATATTTTTATCTATAGATTTCCCATATATACATAATATCAGCTGCTTAATGTTTACGGAACGATGTACTGAAATTATTCTGTTTGGTTTTATCGATTGTCCGAACTGCTCAACCACAGAACCAAATTCAGTGGTGATTATTATTATTATAGAAAATTAATGTTCATACGAAAGAGCTGAGGAAGAAAAAAAAGAATTGGTCTTCAATTCCGAAAAGAATGATGAATTAGAGAAACGTCTGTTTTCAGAGGAAGGAGGAAGGTTTAAAACATCCTATACGAATTCCTCGAGATATGAAGCAGAACAATTCTATTGTTGGATGGATATTTATCATTCGTATCAGAATCGATTAATGACTGAGATCGATAAAATGCAGAGATAACAATTGTATTGCTGTGTCATTACTATTCGAGTTTCATTGCAATGTCGATTGGTGAATGATAATTATCACTAACAAATTGGATCGATAACAAGCAAGTTTTTAGTAATAAAGATAATAAAAATAAAAAGAAAAGTTGAGAAAGAATGTTTTCTCTTTTTTGTTTTCGTTAAATTATTTCTCTTATTTGTCTTTGATCATTCCTCTTTCCCAAATTTAATTATTTGTTTGTGTAAGAAAGTTTTATGCCGTCTCTCCAGTGTCACTCTTGCACCAAAGCAGATGTGGACCGACAATCATACATATACCGTACACAAACGTTTTCCGTTTCATATCATTCATTTATTATTCATCTTCGCAGTGGACGATTAATTGAAGATGAAAGTATAACTCGTTTGAACCGCCGAATCTACACTATCGTTTCTTTCAGTTAACATTGGTTGAGGTGACTCACCGATTATTGAACGATGTAATTAGAATGTACAATGTACAACGTACTTCTCTGTTCACTCCAGTAGTCGGGATGATGATGATTTCTTTCCCTGAAAGAACGATCAGTTTTTTTGTTTTCACAGTAATCATTTATTTAATATTATTTTTTTTATTTTGCTATTTATTTCTTCAGTTTAATTCGTAAATCATTATTTCGTAACTTTTAATTTTGCTTTAGATGGATTATTAAACTTCTTCATCTTAAAAATTAAAAGTTCAAAATATACAACATACTCATGTAAAACGGAACAGAAACGATTTAAAAAGTTTCTATTAGTAATATACCCGGAATATTATACCGTTGTAAAAAATTTTAAACTTTTTTTTTCATTTATTAATAAATATGTTTATGTTTTTAGTTATTTTATTCAATTGATAAACTAGTGACCATTCGACTCGATTGGAATGTGTCGCATATGAAAATTTTAAATATTTTGAAACAAAAATAATTTTGTGAACGTCAAAACTGACATATTAAACAACGGAATTTAATTTGACATGCAAAACGGTGTGATGATATGAAAATATTGAAACGGTTAACCTTTAACACATTTAATGTAAATGAACCAGTTTTCTCATCTGTCTGAGAGAGGTTGTACTTTATTGTCTTTTGACGTGAACTACATTTTAACAATTATTTTCGTCATTCTTTTGTTCGTGTTCGATAATTCGACCATTAGTGAAGAAAAGTAGCGTGAAACGGAAATGTATTATCTCCTAAATACATCAAGGGTATAACTCCTTTCCTTATTGCACACGATGTGAAGGTTTCCATTAAATATTTCCCACCTTAAGGACCTCTACCACTAACCATCCACAACCAGGTTCTCATTTGAATTAGATATAATTTGGCATCCTTATATACTACGATAAGAAAGATGTTTAAAGGAATTTTGTTAAGAAAATTGTTTATGCTAATCCTTCTTCCGGACATTAATTAGACCGATAAGATCCTGCTAACATATACATAAATATTCTTTTAAAATTTATGTGAGAATCTTGAAGGAGTTACCATAATTTACCCTACCTTAATGTAGACAGTAAATAAATTAGAATACATTTTCGATATTCTCTTTTCCTTGCTAGCACATTTCATCTATATATGCCCATTTGGAATAGTTGTGTTGGATATTTTGAAGAATAATATCGACACAAATTTTAGTAGAAATCTATAAAATTATTCGAGTCATTTGCTGATAACCAATGCACCTTCGGCAAAGCTTTTACATTAATTTCAGTTCCTTAATTCCGAATGGGAAGATGATGAATGACATTAGAGGCAATGAGAATGAAAGAAGTCTCCATTCAGCTTATTCGCTCCGATAAGCAATCGCTCAATTTTCTCTCACCGACTACCTTAGATGTGATGTATGCAATGATTAATTGATAGAACATCTGTAAATAATTTATAGCTAACTGTTGTGCACGCAGTGAGGGAGAAATGTTGAGGTAAATCGATTGATTGTGAAATGGTCGTTGTCGCCGATGAAGTCTCCAATTTCTTTACCGTATTTCTATTTCCATGAATTAAAAGGGAATTATGCATGAACAATTTCACTGGTCAGTCTTCAAGAAAATGATAATTCTGTCACAACAAATAATATGAGATTGATAGATCTATAAAAGAAACACATAATTTGTAAATAAGAGAATAAATTAAAAGTGTATTCCCATGTAATTTCTAATAAGGATGTTTTATCGTATTATACGAATTACAAAACAAAATCATATTCATATTTAGTGTAGTGTTGTCAGGTTGTATTTTTTATCTCCTTTACATATTGCCACTTCTTCCAAATATATTCTTCGATGAAGATGGAATTTTTCATTTCATAATTATTGTCATTCACTTCAGAATAACAAATTTATTCGAAAATACATTTAACGATTGTTGACGAATTTTGACAAAATTTATGTCACTATCAGCTTCATATTTTTCGTTAGAGGCCGTTGTATTGCACTCAAAATATTTTTATGAGTTATTTATTTATTCATATTCAATTCCTCCATCTCCATTATGCAGCAACCCGGAATGATGTTTAATGATAGGAGACGAAAGAATATGAAGAATATTATAAATTACTTAAACGATCCATTATTTGGATCGGCATTAATTTCTTTTATTTTTAACTATTGTTCTCGAATGAATGTTTCTCGATTGAATTAGCGGAAGATAGACAGAAAGGGAGAAAGTTTGAGAACGAAGATAATAATAAGAAAGGATTTAGTTAATGTTGATCGTCTTTGGAATGAAAAGGAAGAAATATAAAGAATGAACGATATTATTTTTTTCAGTTAAACAACTCAATTTTCGACGTGTTTTTCTAAGAAATTTGTGATTAGTGTTCGATTGTTTATTCATTTCCGTTACAAAATATAAATCTTCATTTAAGTAGAGTAATCTCTCTTTTTATTCGATTATTTGACATATGCATAACGTACACTCGACAGAGCTTATTGATCATTCATCTAATCTTCTGCTGTTTAATGAATAGATATTTTTCAGGTTATTTTTGTGGTTCGAAAGTGATTAGGTATCAGATTAGAATTTCGATTATTAGTCACGATGGATTCTTATGATCGCTAAAGTAGTAATGCTATTGAGTATCCAATATCATTCAATTTTTAATAATGTGTAATGTAATCTTGAGTAAAAAAGTAGGAGATACTTTTATATCGTTTTTATATTGCTAAGAACATAGAAATTTAAAATATAAGTTTGGAAAAGTAGTAGTTAGGAAAAAGTATGTTTGGAAAAAATTTAAATCTAAGGAATAATTCTCGATTTTATTCATATAATCCTTAAAGTTTTTGTATTGGGAGAATTTCACAAAACATTTGAAAGCACAGAGTTCGATTTTTTCAGTAATATTTAACTTCAGAAATGAATTAGAAATAGTTTGAAAAGTTGACTACCCCAGACTAGGAACTAACTAACACACTAAACTAACAAGCTTAAGGGTCGCGGAGTGTTATTCACCCCTTTGTTTGTTTTCGGAAAGGAATTAACTCTGATTCTTCGATTTCGGAGAGGAATTCACTCTGATTCTTCGATTTCGGAGAGGAATTCACTCTCAAAATAGTGATAAATCCATTTCGGAGAGGAATTCACCATTTAGATCGATAGCGATGAGGAATTCGCCCACTTTCTTAGATTAGAGCAATTCACTGTAAAATCAAATATTAACTCAATTTCGGATTTTTTTTCTAAGTTTTTTTCACATAAAAAACATGATTTTCTAACACTTTATTTTTCTTCCCATTTTCGAAAAATCTCAACGCCGAATTCAAAAGCTCGACACCGTCCCCAAAAAATATTTTACAAGGTGAACCCTCGAGTGAATTCCGCTCTCATATTTGAGTGAATACAACTCCGAATGCGGAATAATACAATACCTTTCCGAGATTCCAAGATTAGGGACAATTGAAACTGGAGTTTCGAACGCGTTAACAGAGTCTTTTTTCTATTTTCGGAGTGGAACTCACCCTAGTTTTTCGATTTCGGAGCGGAACTCACTCCTTTTTTATATTTCGGAGAGGAAGTCACCTCATAAAAAAAATGGCCGTATTTTCTAATTATTAATTATAATTATAAATATTAATAATGATTGAATATTAATAATTTAGCATGATATTTAGTGATGAATTTTTTTTCATAATTCAACGAAATAAGAGGAACTCAAAATGCGATTTTGATAATATTAATCGAGAATAACGATGTATTAATATGGAATCATTTGCCATAGATGGACGGTCTGATCTTAATTGATGAAAGAAATAAATTTTTGACTTCAATATTTTATCTTTTAACTCTTCAATTAACCGAAATTTTTTGTATTTTGATTCAATGATCGGCTACTTTTATGATATGTCGTCATTGACGTGTATTTGGCATAGAAAGTTACCATTTTTATTGTAATTAATTGGAGAAAGAGACTTTTAATGTCAAATTATTTCTAAGCCTCAGGACGCCATAATCCTATTATCCAATGAAGGAAACGTAATTGTTTTAAAAGACCTCATGAGAGATTCTTTCTTATTTTTCCAATCATACAAACGGAGTGAGTTTCTCTCCAAAATATCATAAAGAGGATGATTTCTTCTGTGCAGTAGTCTTCATCCAACGGACAATTCTTTATCCGACAATGTCCTTTTCATTGACATTGTCTGGACAATATTGTTTAAACAGTATTGTCTTCAGACAATGTCTCTTTTGGAAAAGACAATTTCGAAATTCTATAGGTTATGAACTAATTATTATTTAAGCTAAAATTTTAATGATAATTTGAGATATCTTAGAGATTTGATAATTTAAAGTATAATGATAATATCTGGAAATACAATTAGTTGATTATTTCAAGCTTGAGGTGAAGAATTTGATCCATAAAATTTTTTGTAATTTTTTAAATTTACCTTACAAGAATTTTTTATTAATATTATAATATAAGAAAATTTTAAAAAATCTTTCATATCCTTATTTTTAAGGACATTATAAGGAATGGAAGCAGAAATCATTGCTTTCATAAATTTATCTCCCATAATACCATTCTTCGAGTCGATTTTCTCATCATTCAAATTGTCGAATAATTTTCAATGACATCTTTTCAAGTGGCTTTTGCGGTGTTCACTCTTTGTTTGCTTTAATCGTTTTTCGCAGAAAACACCCTCTATTATCTCAACATTACATATAGAGTTTTTTCCTTTCGGTGTATCTAAAAAATACATATGGACATTGCTCTTTCGTCTTGCCATTTTAGAAATTATATAAGAATAAAGATATATCTTAATCTATCATAATTACATAAAAAAAGTT
>JALJEE010001331.1:0-76603 GCA_023231475.1 Seison nebaliae | reverse complement strand
TTGGAAGGACTCGTAAGCAATTTTAATCTCGAATCATTTATTCCTATTCATATGAGGGATGGGTTGTCTCGTGGTCGTGAGTTTATTTCCAGCAACAATTTTTCTTCTCTTATTGATTTTCTTTACGCTTTACCCTATGGGAATTCCGCGTCTTAAAATAAAAAAAAAAAAAATAAAAAATATATAATAGGTAATACCATTATTCATATCATTGTTATTAGTTATCCATTCTTCTAATCTTCTTAGGAAAATGAATATACTACTCCATCTAGTTGACGAAAATCTCTCATATATTCTGTCATAGATTATCGATTCTTTTACTCATCATTATTCACTACGATTCTATCAAACGATTTCGTTTCGATAATTGAAAATATGAGCGACACATATGACATAATATAATGTATTTTATTCCTCAGGTGGTTAGTTTAGAAAAATGTTTCTAGAACGTTTTTTGAATGCAAAAGAAATACAGAAGCGTTAAAGTTATTAGGAATTCGCCACTGAATAGGGAAGAAGTAAATAAGCATATTTATGATTTAATTACCAAAGAAATTAGGATGAATAAAGGACTGCTTCTTGAACGTCAACAGATCAGTTTAACAGATGATTTTCACATGGCTGCGCTAAGTTTTACAAAGCATGTTTGTGGCCATCATTTCAATAGGATAAACATAGGATATATTCAATAGATTCACTTCGTCATGGATTATGATCATGACGATCTTCCATTTCTAACATGTATCCGATCACACAACAGAATTTAATCTGTTAGTTGTATAAGAGGATACCAGAATACGTTACGTACAATAAGCTCAATGGACAAAATAAAAATTTTAATTATTCGGTTAATTTAATTAATAACGAATCCGTTGTTTTGAAAAAGTAAGTAAATAGAAGTTATTTGAACTTTACCGAAATATAGTTGAAGAGAATCCGTTAAACATTCTAATAAATAGAAGGTTATAAATATATTTACTTTTCAGCTAACATATGAATCATAAGATATAAAATTTCTATTTAATTTCAAACAACTAACTTACGTTAGAAGAGAAAATTAAACAGCGGCAAATGTTTAGTATTTTCATAATATTTCCATTTGGCATAACGTTCTCTTACATTTATTTACAAAATAGATTTAACATGTCTTTCCAACAACAATTAAATTCTCTTTTTAAGTAAGAATTTCTTTTCCTTAATTTCTCGGTAACTAATCAATTTTTAAGAGCGATCGATGAGAAAGAAGAAAGCTTTATAAAGAGATTAGCCGATTCAGTTGCCATCCCATCCGTCTCAGCATGGCCAGAAAAACGAGGAGACATTATAGAGATGATAAATTTTACCAAAAAAGTTACCCCTTTCTTGAAAATTCTTATTTTACTTTAGATTGTCATAGTTATTAGAAGGTGTTGGTGCAGAGACGGAACTCAAGGAAAATGGAATGCAGAAATTGAGTGAAGGTAAAGAAATTCCATTGCCTCCCGTATTATTTGGAACTTTGAAATCGAAGAAAGTTGATGCTGAGACTATATTGATTTATGGTCATTTAGATGTACAACCAGCCAATAAGGAAGACGGTTGGGATACAGATCCATTCAAATTAATCATAAAAAATGGGAAAATGTTCGGTAGGGGATCGACCGATGACAAAGGTCCAGTAATCGGATGGATCAATGCAATTGAAGTAATTCACCAACAAAAAATGGATATTCCAGTTAATCTAAAATTTGTGTTTGAAGGAATGGAAGAAAGTGGTTCGGAAGGATTGGAAGAAATTCTGATATCTGAGAAAGATAAATTTTTAAAAGTTTGTTTTGTATGTTGGTGAAATTGTTCTAGTGAATAATTTAGGACGTTGATTATGTTGTCATATCTGACAATTATTGGCTAGGGAAGAAGACACCCTGTATTACTTATGGTCTTCGTGGGATTTGTTATTTTTTTGTTGAAGTCGTCTGTGCAAAAGCTGATTTACATTCAGGAATTTATGGTGGCAGTGTGTTAATTATTTTATTAATAATTTAATATATAATAATCATTTGCACTTCAGTCATGAAGGCATGACGGACTTGATTCATATTATGGCGTCATTACTTGATCCGAACACAGGTAAAATTAAGGTCGAAGGAATTTATGACCAGGTATTTTATTTACATGTCCAATATTCTAATTGACTAATTATGTTAGGTATCGGCATTGAAAGAGAAAGAAGATAAACTTTATGACAATTTAGATTTCGATTTGAAAGAATATGAGACTGATATCGGATGTAAACACGCTCAACATAAAAACAATAAGAAAAAAACTTTACAAAGCAGATGGCGAGAACCATCGTTATCGCTTCATGGTTTGATTTATTTTGAAAGTTTGAATGAGGGAACTAAATTACAAAAGGTATCCAGGGAGCTTTCTCTGGTGACGGTTCTAAGACCGTTATTCCGGCTAAAGTTACGGGAAAATTTTCCTTAAGAATAGTACCAGATATGGAGCCGGATGATGTGGAAGAGAAAGTGAAGAAACATTGTGAAAAAGTTATAAAAGATTTGAATAGTCCCAATGAAGTGAAGTTTCTTTAAATTATTTATTCTTTTCACTTTCACTTATTTTTTAGAGTTAATATGGGTCATGCTGGAAAGTGGTGGGTGGCTGATATCAATAATTTCAATTATGTGTCTGGTATAGAAGCAGTAAAAAGTGTTTTTAATAAAATGCCTGATATGACAAGAGAAGGTGGAAGTATTCCCATAACATTGATTTTCCAACAATTAACTGGGAAGAATGTCATGCTATTGCCAATGGGATCAAGCGACGACGGAGCTCATTCCCAAAATGAGAAATTGAACATTTCTAACTATATGAATGGAACGAAAGTACTTGCCTCATATTTATTACATATGGGAAGAAAGGAATGAATTATTTGCGAAGAATAAAAAAAATTTAATAAGTGAATAAATAAGTGAATAATTATTATGATAATCGGAGATTATTTCTCACCATCATCATCGTCGTCATCATCGACAATTTTCGGTGCAATGAAAAATTTTAATGATCCTTTCATTCCATTCTCAAAACGATATGTGATACATAACATTTCTGAGAAGCAAAGACGAACTGATGAACTAATACTCTGACTTTTAGTCGTAGCCGATATATATTTGAGAGAGAATGTGCCATGATATTCATTTAATTGTTCGAAATGAATGTTGGAATTATAAGATAATGTTGCTTTGCTCAATTCTCCTTTACAATGAAATTGAAGACCTTTACTTTTCGTCGCTTTCACTTTTATATTATCCGAATTCATATTTGACAAATTTCGGCATAACTGCAACAATTCCAATGTACTTAATTCCATTTCACAATATTTGGTATAAGGTTTCATATCATATCCAAACGGTTCTAAATCCATCAATCTACAAAATCATTTTATAAAATAATTCTTTCGATGTCGAATGAAAAACTTCAATTCATATTCAGCCATCCGATTATCGGGTAAATCGAAAGTAACATGTAAAGCATCATCATCCATTTTATGAGATAATTCACATTTAGTTGAACCGTTTCCACAACTCAAAATTTTCCACAACGATTGCATATTCAGACCGATAACATGTTCTTGATCGTTCTTAAATTCATCAAAGAAATCTGATAGAATATCCACGTCAACCAACATTACATGAGCAGTATCCATCGCTTGAATTCGGATTCCATTGTTCTTAAATTCGAACGGAGCTTCCGTCACCGTATCCTTAATCGCTTGCAGAATATCTCGTAATTTTTGTCCTGAATTGTTCAATATTCCTTTGAACATTGTTTAATCTCTTTTTTCACAAAACTTCTCCAATTATCTAATAACATGAAAAATTTTAATAATTTTTCCGTTGTGCAATTATTGTGAAATATTTATGAGTTTATTTCATAAGCTCTCATAATGAATTGATATCATAACTTATGAGTTGAATTAAGGATAATGGATGAATTGGGAAAAAGGAAATATAATTTATATTAATTAAAAAATATTCACGACAATATATGTTAATGATAATGAGAAAAGCAGGTTTTCCATTATTATGAGTGAAATTGTTAATGAAATAATTCAAATTTGTAATTTAAGTAAATTTTCTCCTAATGTTCACTCATTCAATGAAACTTTTTTCTTTTTACTTTTGTTTCGGTAAATTATATTTGATGTATGGTAGATCGACGTCGTTCTCTTCCAAATCAATCGCACAAACTTCCATCACTAACGAATGAACATGTGGTTCGATTGGCTTCTTACCAATCGTTTGTACCAATTGAGTGATACTAGAAATTTCAAATAATATTACATTACATTAAGATAAGTGAATGAAAATCAAACGGTGTAGCTAATCTCTCTTCTAATAAAGATTTATTCTGGAAGAATCCAAAGATCATGAAGACATCACAACTAATCATTTGAATTTTCACTTTGCATTTATCTTCGATGTGATCAATGAATTCTCCCAAAGTGATCTCTCCATCGATTTCAATTCGGTCCCATAATGTCCATTCTTCTTCACCATACTTTTAAAAATTGAGAGAAATAAAAGAAATAAAATTTAAAAATAAAATAGAAACCTTCTTTTTCGGTGCTCCGATCGGTTCACTCATACCAATGTACGGTAGAGCAAGATTAAGGAAAGAATTACGATATTGTTCAATATCTTGTAAACCTTGTGCAATTTTATAAACTTCTAAACATGCTAATCCAACGACTAAAGATGTTGTGGTTGCCATCGCTGGAATAATTTTACCAGCAATCATTTTTGTCTTATGTTTGTCGGCTGTTTCAATCGAATAATTGGTCGCTCTCAAATTAGAACAAGCGACAATGAAATCCATATGATGGTTCTTGTCATCATCTTTCTCGAATTCTATTGCATTCAGTTTCATTTTGCCTTTACTTATTTTCGCAATTAATTCACTGGTCAACGAGGATAATTGTTCAGAATCGCTATTGTCCACTTGATTTTTCAGTTCAGTATCATCTACAGCAATTTTGATGCCAGAAGCTGGTTTGAATTCTGGAATGAGAATATCTTTAATTATCACATTCAATTCTTCATCGTTCTTTGGTGGAACAGTGAGACCATACATATCAGCTCGTAAAGCGGCAGCATGATAAATGTAATTAAGATGTAATTCATCTTTCGCATCATAATGTAATTCATGTGGACATCGTTTTGGTGCTGACCAGAATGGTGCACCTTGTTGAGTTCGTTGTTCTGTGGGGAAATTAAATAAAAGTTGTCGAATTGAATTATTATAATCTTCCTCCCATTTCAATCTTGCCCATGTGACACAATCATCAAAATTCTTAGGTACATCATTCAATAATGTCTCTTTAAGACATTTTATATCTTCCAAAGGTTTAGAACCAGCACCTGAACTTATCGTTTCCATACATTTCACTTGATCATCAATGAATAATGATCCCAGAACAGCAGGTGTATAGAATAATGATTCGAATCGTTCTCTCGCCCATTGGATACAATGTTCAATGGCTGATGGGAAATTTTTGACGGTGCACATCGGAATTGATTTTTCAGGTGGATCCTGAGATGATCCATACGACTCAGTAATATGAGGAATAATCACTTGAACATTTCCTTTCGTTCCCAATGTTCCCGAATCGATTAATGGTTTCTTTGAAAAGATACATCGACGATCAACATATAATCTTGCTTCCACATTATCTAAAGCATTTGTAATCGCATTTAATGAATTGAAAAATTTTTCCGTGTAAACATTTTCCGTTTCCGGTCCAACTTTATTTAATTGCGGTTCAATATTTACATTCGGATTCATTTCTTTAATTGCTCTTGCCGCACATTCACTCTTCGATTTCGAAATGTCCCATGGACGGAACAAAAATTGTCTATTCAAATTCGATCGACTAATCGTATCCATATCAGTCACCACAATATTACCATCCTCACCACAACCAATTCCCATCATGGCGAAATTCTTTAACATTTCACATCCAATTGCACCCGCTCCAATCACGAAATATTTCTGATTGTTCAATTTTTTTACAAATTCATTTCCGAATACCATCGTCTCACCATCATAACGATTGTCCATCGCTTGACAATTATTTTCATCTAATTTAGTATCGAGATTATTTGGGAGACATTCATAAGCATCAAAATAGAGCCACTGATTTATTGGCGTATATTTACCAGTTGTTCCTTTGATTGCTTCTTGTGCAGCAATTGAACCAAATATGGATTGAATCGGACTTAAATCTCCACGAGACGTATAAGAGAATATCTTTGTCAATTTCTCATTGACATCTTCCTTATATGTTTTGGCGATTTCATAAAAACGATTTGCATCTTCTTCATTCCACGGACGAGGTAACGATGCTTTCTCCACAAAATAATCATTCATCGATCTGAAGATGACGTGCAAATCAGCTGGTCGATCCATTTTCGCATAATCGCTAATCAAAAATTCAGGTTCTTCTAATGATTCTTTTAACATTTTCATTGAAATTTCTTTCGGTCGTTTCACTGATTTGACCAAACCACCCGAAATATATTTATCATAATATCGAGTATCGGAAATGGAGAAACTGTAGGGACCCAACACTTTAATTGGCATCGGTGCCTGTTCATTCAATTTTTCCATTCCTTGTATTTCCGAAAATTCCACATAAGTTCCATCTTCGTAGCCATGTCTCGTATCATCCACAACTGTTATAATACCTTCCTCTTCTTGAGATATCATGGAAATTTGATTGATAATCGCTTGTTCTCCATCTGTATCTTTAATGATAAAGTTCCTTCCGAAATCGACAAACAACTGCCCTGTTAATCCCTTCGTGTCTACCATCATGAATTTTACATCTTCTGCACGACACATGTCGTTCATGGCTTGACATAACTCTAATGATTTCGATACAATAATAACAATCTGATATGTTTTCAATACTGCTGATGTCAGTTCGTTCTGAAGAACATCGACAGTGACATATTCATTTAATTCTTTCAATTTCTTTTGGGCAACAGTCGCAGCAGTTTGTCCAACTTGTTCCACACTCCCAAAATACTAAACAATTCATAAATTTAATTTTGAAAATAATATTTGAAAAAATTAACATTTGACGACAATTGAGACATGGTTAATCTTGAATTATCATATAGTGTAACACGATGTACACCGGCCAACACCAAATTCTTAGCAATCTCTACGCCTAATCCATTCATTCCACAGATCATAATATCGGCACCAGCCATCGATCGCATGGCATCATCTCCCAATACATAACTGTGGAATTATTTTGAGAAAATAGATTATTAACATAATTTAATTAGAAGACAAATAGTTCTAACACTTGTCTAGAATACAAATCATAATCAATTTCTTGAGCTGCACCATCGGCAGGATTTGGATTCTAAAGAGAATTTTGAAAAAAAATGAATAAAATTGTAGACTGGATTATTTTTAGGATAGACTCCAAATAATTTGTCTACCTTTTTCTTTAAAGTCCATCGACTATTCTCAGGCATTTAACTTCTTTTATGGGTAATAAAAGAATGAATGAAATAAATGCGCAATTTTTTTTGAATTTTTTTTGTGAAAAATCCAAACAATTTTTTGATTATTTCACTTGAACAATGAAAAAAAAAAGAGAAAATGATTCTTACTAACTCCGATTGCAGAATCAGTTGCCGTAGTCGTCGTTCCATTAATTTCTGTTTCTAAATTTAATTTCTTCATGTCAATCTTATCCGCTAAGTGTTATGAAGATTTAACGAAAGATATAAGAGAAGATATAAAAAGAAACAATTTGAAAAAAAAGAATAAACTTTTTAGAGACAATTTAATTTTCTTTGAATCGGAATTATTCGAATTCGTTTTGATGTTGCTATTTATAGTTGAATCTTTCGAAATTTCTGCCAAATCTATTTTCCTCTTTAATTGCGAAATATTCTCGTTCGAAAAATCAGGACTGTTATTGTGACAATTATTTTTATTCTTGTTGGAAGTCGTATCAACAGAATTAGTCATTGGCTAATATCTTAATAAATTTCAATATGATTGCGAAAAGAATCGTTTTCCAAAGCAATTCTTCAAAAGTTTTCACTTATCTCTGTTGGCTACAAAAGAAATTAAAGCTTAGTACATTACTATTATTTTCTCATAATTTATTCATTATCCTTCTAGAATCTAGATTATTCTTCTCTTTCATACATATTTGCAAATCTTTCTTCTCACAATAACAAATATAATATTTGAAAAATAGGAAAGTGACACTTATCCTTGAATATATATTTCGATTATAAATACACATGGTACATGGCAATAATAAAAAACACACGTCTATAATTTAAATTAACATTACAAATGCAGAAAAGTTCGAAATAATTCAAAATTTTCAAAAATTTAATTATAAACTACTAAGAACTTCTTCTCACGAACGTTAAAAAAGTTTTTCCGATACTCAATGTAGAAATTGAGTGGGAAATGTACTTATATAGTGAGAAGGCTTAAAATAGAATATTCTAGATTAAATTTCATCATAAATTAAATATTCAAAATTTTTTTTGGGAAATTCTCTTTCCTGTGATTCATTTTCTTTTTCGATTCAATACATTACATGAAAACTTCTTACTCATAAAATAAGTTCATTTGAACGAATTTAATTTATTTTCTTTTACTTATAATCGTTTACTAAATAACATCTATAGTAAACTTTTGAATGTTTTATTCCCAGTGTTAAATTTGACTTTACCTGATTTCAGATGAATAAGCTTATAAGATTAGTTAGAAAATATTGATATTGATTGTAATGTGAGTAAAGAATAAAAATAATCAGTAATAGACACGTTTCTCCTGAAAAAAAGTGTTGCCAGCGTTTTTGTGTTTTGCTCGCATAGTAGGATCTTCTCGAATGTGAACACGTCTCCTACCCTCCACATTTGGACATGGGCTTACATGTCTGGGTTTACAAGGCTTTTTATGCACTACATTATCTTCTCGATTGCTAGTACAGGGCGACCTGGCTGGTGATCTGCCGGGTGACCTACATGGTGACCTACATGGTGAGCGAGCTGGGGATGGACTACATGTTCTTGTTGTAGGTGGTGGACTGTGGGCTCTAGTTGCGGGTGCTGCACTATGTGGTCTCAGTACTGGATATGAACCAGGTGGACATATCATATCCATATTTGGACACTCAGAAATTCCAGCTGCTTGTAGCAATGCCCTTTGAGTTCGTGGAGAATTCAAATCCACCACACAATTGGGAGGTCTTTCTTTCAAATATCGACTCCAATGAACATGAGAGTTGCAATCACATTTTTTCGGTAAATTGGTATTTGGTGGACAACAACATTTGATATCGGGACATCGTTTCTTCGAAGAACCGCCTTTTGAAAGATTTTTAATTCAAATTAAAATATGGAAAATTTTCAAACTTTCTGGTCGACGAGCTAACCAATTTAAATCAGGTTCGACACATAGTTGACCTATGTCGCGTACAATTGCTGTTTGAGCACTATTCAAATGAATAAGATAAGAAACGAAGAATTTAGACAATTTAACCGACGCGTTTTCACAAATGGCGGATGTTGAGAACCTCCTACCGATATGGAAATCTCATTTGGAAAGTTATATGTTAGGAGAGGTAGTTCGGGATGCATATGTAATTTCTGTCCCTTATAAAATAAACTTTGGTTAGTTATCAACACTCCTGTAATTTCACGAATTTTCTCTTGCAAATCAATTACTCGTTTGACTTCATGTACCGGATCGATAGTTAGTGTATGTCGATCAGATCCGTGCTTCAACGTTATCTTAACGAATCGTGACGAATGATATTTATTTCGATCAAATTTGGGAGGAACGAATGTCCAATCTAAATCTTCTTTTGGAATTCGACATTTGTAGTTCTCTAAATAATTTATCTTCTCAATTATAAGAGTAATAAATACTTACCAAATAAATATTTCATATATTGTTGATAAGGAGTCTTTTGTATATCACAAGTCTCATATAAGAACGACATATTTGGTATGGATGTTTACAAGTAGATAGAATGATAGAATAATATAATTAATAAGAATGCGGTTTTTTAGAAAAAAAGGAAAAAGGAAACTAAACGAGTATTTTCTAATTGAGTAACACTTTTCCTATTAATATGTCGAGAACTGTTTCAGATTGTCTTATATAATTCATGCACTTGAACAAAATGATTTAATGTTATTTTAGTGCTGTGATTATGATCCGTGAGTCTTATCACTTTGGATCATAATCACAGCACTAAGTTATTCCAAGTGAATTCTGCCCACTTAATATTAAATTATTGGAATGTTGTTAAAGAGATATTTTAATATGATGGTGAAAGAACTTTTTATGAGATCTTAACTTGGTTCTGATACACCTTATTAACATTGAAAGTTATGAGATGAATCATCATCTTAAAAATATATTAATATTTTATACTCTATTTTCATAATACCATATAAAATTTGAAGGTTTTTCATTTAACTCTCTTTAATTGAAAATAAACTAATAAGAAAGGATAATAAATTAGTTATAGAACAATTTAAATCATTGATTTGGGCAAACAAGAGAAATTTGGTAAAGATGGAACTATTACATCATCATCAGTTACAAGCATACCGATGAAAATTTCATTGAACTGGAAAAAAAATTGGAAGAAGCTGAAGAATAATTGAAGTAGAAGAAATGAAAATAGTTTTGAGAAAAGATTTAAAATTAGTTTTAAGTCAATTTTAAGAAGAAGGTGTTATGTGTATTCGTTAATATTGAGAAAAGCATTGAAGCAGAAATAGATATAAAGGAAAATTTATTAAATTTATGAATCTGATGGGCTAAAGTTTTGTGATAAGGAATTGTTGTATAACTTGGAAAAGTGATAAGTAAACTTTTTTTAGGGACACTTGGCCATTTAGCAATGGTTAATATTTTATCTCATTAAATTACAAAGAAAACTTATTTTTAAAGGAAACACGAATACCATTTTAAGATACTAATTTTAATCAATGACAATGGGAGTAGAAGTCGAACAAGAATCGTTGATGGGAGATGTGCCCAATAACAACATGGACAATTTGGAAAAAGATATAACAAAAGTGAATGAAGAATCAAAGGATTTTTATTGTTTAACGAAGACTGAAGTAGCTCAATTTGCTACCGATAAGAAATGGGTTCGAATTCGTCGAATTCTTTTAGCAGTTTTCGTTCTTCTTTGGTTGTTGATGTTAGTATCGGCTGTTTTGATCGTAGTCTGGTCAGCAAAATGTCCTTCTCCACCCTCACAAGATTGGTTCGAAGTTCCTTATATAATGTACGTGGAAGACGACATGGAAGGTGTGAATGATTTGAAGAGAGTAGAAGACTCGATGAAGGAGTTTAATACTAAATCCATCGTTTTGAACAAAGTGCCAGAAGTAGAGGATTCGAAAAAAACGAAAGATAAATTTGATGATTATATGAAACGATTGCAACATTCGGGATACAATTTCATTAAATATATTGATGACGGAACAGAACCAGATATAAAAACAATAGAAAAATTCGATGGAATTATTCTCAAAAATAAATCGCCAACAAAAAATTTATTAGAAAAGGTCAAAGAGAAGCAATTTAAAAAAAAAAGGTTTCTATTTGTTAATTCGAATAATTAATTGAATATTTTTTAAAGATTTATCGGATTATTGACTGATACTGGAGAGAACAAAACGAATTTAATGATTTCAGTCGTTCCGAATTTAAAAGCGATTAAAGAAGACAATGCGATTAAAGAATTTACGAAGAATGCTAATGAAATTAAATTTGTTAGAAAATACATTCAGTTTAAGAAAATTTAATTTATTTTTAGTTGACCACCGATGGAATCATCACAGATAAACCAAGTACTAAGTCGTTAATTAAAGCTACTTATCTTCTCTCTGGTGGGACGAATGTTCTCTATTACAAACTTCCAAATAATTCCACGATTCAAGTTTAAAATGTTCATTTACTTATCGAATATTTTATTTGAATTTAGGACTATAAATTAACTGAAGCAAAACGAGCGAATTTCTTGGGAGGAGGTGTTACAGAAGATGAATTATTGAAAAATATCGGGAAATATTTGAACTTCGGTTCGTTCAAATTTGGAGCAACCGAATTAATAGGAGATGGAAAGAATTGTTTCTTCAGGAAACAATTGGGTTTCAATGGATACATTGTTAATTTTTCATTATTTAACATCAAATTACAATTAATAAATTCTTAAGGTTTGTGTGAATATGGAAAATGAAGAAATTCCAATTGATTTGGGCAAACAAGAGAAATTTGGTAAAGATGGAACTATTAGTTATTTTGCTATGCCGAATCACGAAGATCGAGTTCCCTTAGGATATTTCGATTATAAAGTAGGGAAGAAGTTAAATGGGCGAGGTATAATACTAATGCCAAGATCCATCGTCATCATCAGTTACAAGCATACCGATGAAAACTTCATTGAACTGGAAGAAAAATTGGAAGAAGCTGAAGAATAATTGAAGTTGAAGAAATGAAAATATTTTTGAGAAAAGATTTGATATTTGTGCTTTTTTCAAAATAGCTTGATTTATTAATTTTTTCGATATTCGTTTATTCAATTTATTTCCGTTCCAACAAGGTTTTTTATCGGTAATTTATTAATTAAATATTATTGATTGTGATTTGTTTTTAAAAATAAATTGAATCTTTGTGTTCTTATCCGAAATAATTTTATGACTTCAGTTGATCAACAGTGTATAAACATTAATTCTCAAGCGAAAAACTAAAAATATTAACAATTGCAGAATTAGTTTCAATTGACAGTTTTCATTGTCTCACTTTGTCAACAATACAATTGACCAGATTCAACGATAATAATTTTTGTTATATTGATTGGTTGGATTGAATTGGTTAAAAAGGTTAGTGATCTAGAATTTAACGGATCTACTAATATGGGCATATTCCTCCTCTGACATTGTGAGTGATGATAAAATGTTGAGTGAGACAATTGCTCCTCTTTTTTTCCAACCACTTTAGTTTTTTGCATTTAAAAGTAGTTAAGCAGAGAATAATAAAAAAGCATATATTCTTAAAGTATTTTTTATCCACTATCCAATGGTGCCCATTACGATATGTTTGACTAGATATTAGTGAAGATATTTCGAACCCAATGGGAAAAAACTTCAAAAAAAAAATTTTTGTTAAGTTCTAAGTTGGCAATTTTTAAAATGTGAAGTGAAACTAAAGTGATTGAAAAAAAAGAGAAGCAATTGTCTAACTCAGCATTTGTCACAAAATCCATTCATTTCTCAAATTGGTGTATATAAACGTTTTATTATATAATATATAGATTAATTACATTTCTATAGAATTTTATTTAATATTCATCATTAAGTTTTCATTGTATAAGGTTTTATCAAGATTTTATAATAATTTATCAATTTCTTAAACAAAATTGAAATCAAATGGTGAAAAAATTTTCTGGAAAATATTTTAATTTGATGAAAAAGATAAATTGTTGCGAAAGAAATTTGTTACTAAACAAAAATTGATTGAAATAAATTAGAATATTTCTAATATTTAGAAATATCTGGGAAGATGGTGGAAAAAAGAAAGGGAAAGATCGGTTTGTTTGTTGCATGAAAAAAAAAGTGAAGTTGTCTTTATTCAGTTCTTAGTAGAAATTCCGTAATATTGGGCAATTAGTTTTTAGATAAGTAAAGAGAGTGAGTTGACGGAGTTAGAAATAAATAGAAATCTTTACAAAAAGTAATTAACAAAATTTTCAATTATCGTATATATAATTATCGGCAAAAAAATAGAAATAGAACTAAGTTTTCTTTTAAAGAAAGATGTTGTGATGGCTTAATAGTTTTCTTCCATTCCATTATTGCCCATCATCAACGGTCTAGCCGTACTGGACATAAGACGTGTATTGGATGAGCAGCTTGACGAACGACTATCTACACTACTACATCTATAATTGGTATTGATATTCTTATTGGGATTTGGTGATTCTACTGTACTTTGGTTATTCTCTTTATCTACTGCACGATATGATTAAAATCGAACATATTAAGAATTTATGAGAAGAGACGAAGGGAAATAACTTGAACTTTTATTTTTGGACGATTGGAATCTATTTAAAGAATTTCCATTAGTATTATTATTGTTGTTGTTGTTGTGACTATTATTGTTATTACTGCTATTTTTATTCATTGATTTTTTGGAAATTTTATTATATAAACGTTGAGATCGAGTGGGAACCGTCGATTGGACTAAATCTGGAATTGTATCTTGAGTAACATGATCGACTGACCAATATGGATGATTTGATGATGACTCCGGTATAATTTCATTATTATTTTCTATTTGTCCATTATTCATAAAATGTTCATCGGCATCCATGATGGAATTAGTTGTGGAATTATTCATATATAATTGTGGTGAATTTGGTGACAATGTATGATCAGTTGAATAATTACTTCTCATTGACGCATAACCAACTGCAGCATTAGAAGCTTGTTGATATTCGTGAATTGTTTGACTATTTTCAGATATTCGAATATCGTCACTGAACGTCACTTGACGAGAGATAGGTTTATTTGAATTTGAATCATTAATCGACTTATTAGAATCCGTTCCTAAATCAATCCGATTCGATGGATGAAGTTCTCGAAGAATCTCTACAGATGTCTCCATTAATTCGTCATTTTTCACCATTGAATTGTTGTCAGACATTTCATATTCATTCTCGTTTTCATCCTTTTCTTCGATTTTCTGTTTCTTCAACGAAATTTGTTTTAATAAATTCAATTTACTTTCAGATGTCTTCCCTTCACGATCACGAGACGATGAACGACTTCTTAATCCTAAAAAATAAATTTGAAAGAAAATTTGAAATAAAAATTGAAAAGCAAAAGAAAAAACCGTTCCATGGAGATATCGATCGCCAGATTCTTCTATCAGTTTTTCTGCCTGGAGACGATTCAGGTGTAGAAGAATTATTGGAGAAGTTTAATGGTATCTTATTTGGTCTTTTTAGCAAATTACCCAAATTCGATTTTTGTGATTTTGGAGTTGAGATCGACCGAGTCGATGACTTTCCGTTTTTATCTGAGACAAATCCATTCTGTTTTGGCGTACTCAACGTTTGAGGTATGAGAATTGGAGTTCGATTAGGAGATGATTTATCAAGAATTTCAGTTGAGTTTAATAAATTTTCGATGGATGCTCCAGTGTCATTGGTGGCAGTAATATCGGGGAAATGAGAAGGTAATATCACCACTGGAGTATTTAATCGTTTCCCTACACTTTTCTCTCGACTTTTACTTCTTCTGTTCATGATGTTCATTCCCAGAATCTTATTAGCGAGTTGGGTTTGTGAAAAGACAGCCGGTGAAGGTTGTCTCTCTTGCCTTTTCGTAATTTTCATCGGAGAAAAATGACTTTTGTTCAATGTTAATAATTTCACTTTTTTCTTTTCTTCAAATGGAACATTTCCCAGAAAAATTTCACTGGTTGATAAACTCAAATGTTCTTTCAACGATTCCAATTTTTTCATCGCCTAAACAATTTATTAAATAAAAGTATTCCTAAAAGATGTAACCTCATCTAAAGTTTCTTCGAAATTTTTTGATTTCTTTTCATTCGTATTTTGGTCATCAGCTTGTAAAAGACTTGTTGCAAATTTATTTAATTCATCGCCATTCTTCGACGGAGTATTAGTTGGTTGTCTATTCTCTGATAATAATTTATCTTCACTCGATGAATAGAATTCATTAATTGTCGTTGGCTATTGTGAGAATGAGAAATGTTATTGATGTACTTTACAAGTACTAATGAAAAATTAACTTCTTTGACTTTGCCTGGAAGAAGAGTTGACGATTTATATTTGGAATTTCGAATATTTGAAATTGCTGTTGATGATTTTTCATCTTGTGTTGTCTTCTTGAAGAAGGATTCTGGAAAATATTAAGTAAAATAAAGATTCAAACAGAAAAATAAAAGAATTCTCCAAACTTTTCACTTTACCTCTCATCGATAGTGGAATAGTGGTATTTGATGGCGATTCGGTTCGTGAAACTGAGTTCTGTTTTTCCATTTTCGCCAATATTGTATTACTTCTGTCTTGTACTTTGACTAATGTTGATACCTTAACTTTCTCTTCACCTGATGATACACTTTTCACTTTAGATTTTTCAAATCGTTTCGTCAACAACTTAACAGTGTCGCTAATTCTCGAAGAAGCATTATTCTCTGGCTCCGTCTCGATTTGCTTCTTTGAAACAATTGGAGATAATTGTTTAATATGTAGAAATTTCTTTTTACTATTTTCATTTTTTTTGATATTTTCATTTTCTTTGAGGTTGAATTTAAATTTACTTTGTTCATGTGGAAGAATGATTGGAGATGTGGAAACAGATAAAGTTTTCTTCTTTTGACTTGGTTCTGATTGTGTCATTTTTAGTTGAGCGAATTGCTTTGTTAAGTTATTTTTAATCTCAACAAGTTCTCCTATATGTTCCTCCAAATATTGTTTGTTGAATGACCATTCATTCTTTTCTGAATGATATGAATCTCTTAATAAAAACAACTGATCACGAACGGCGTCAACATCGATACATATCTTTTCCATTTGACGTACTTTATTTAATAACGTTTCATTCTCGTCTTTCAACGCTTTCATCAAATGACGAGAACTTTCTACTTCATATTTTGAATTATCTGTTGCACCTTCTTTTGGATTATCATCCAAATTCTTCACAGTCATCGAATGTAGTAAAGATGTTTGTTTTCGCTCACTATTATTCAGTTGCGTCTTCAGATTCAGATTAAGATTATGCGATAAATCTAAAGTTCTCAACAATTCATGACGTTCCTTAGTCCATTCATATTTTGCTTGTTGAGATGATGTACAACCGGAATATTTCGAATTCTCTTCACGCAACGAATTGACTAGAGACAAGAAATTCGCACGTTCTACACTCCATTCCTCTTTTTCGAATGAAGTTTCCAATTGATGTCTATGCATTTCTTGATCGATCATTTGTAATTTCTGTCTCAATTTATCAGCAGCTGACTTTAATTCTTTCCTAGCGATTTCATTGTAATCTAATTCTCGTTTTAACGTTTCTATCCTCTCACATTCTTTCTTCATCTTTTCTTTGTCTTTCAATAACAATCTCTCTTTCAACATTTGAATCTCCTTTCGATTCTCTTGTCTCTCTAATTCCTTTTCTTTCATCAGTTTTTTCGTCTGATTAATTGCACATTCCAATTCTTCTTTCATGTTTTTCACTTCACTATTCAATCTGTCTTCTACCTCATTCATGGTCGAGCATTGGGTTGCCGAATTTTTCGTTGATCTATAAACTGATTTCAATCGTCGTCTCTGTTGAGTTTGTTCCAATTGAATTTTTAAATCATCACTCTCATTCTGCAATTGCTTCTTTTCTTTCTTTAACATGTTATTCTCTGCGTTCAACATATTCAATCTTGTTTCGAAATTGTCAATTTCAGTTCTATTCAATTTCGATGTGGTTTCTCCTGAATCGATTTTTACTTTCAATCGTCGCACCTTCTTTTGCAATTCCAACTTTTCATCTGCCAAGTCTCGTAATTCTCTTTGTTGTCGATCAATTTCCGTTTCTTTTATTTCTAAAAGTCTTTCAAATTCCTTTATCTCTTTCAAATGCACATCATTCTCATAATGATTCTGATGGTCATTTGTCGTTGACCATCTTGATGATGTATTACCCGAAGAGACAGTTGTCATATTCAATTGGGAATCGGTTGACGTTGTTTTATGATTATTCGCCATAATTGATGGAGTAGTTGATGATAAAGCGAATGAAGATGCTGATGATTCCAAGATCTTGTTTGGAATGACACCACGAGAAATTAGTCGAACATGCTGCTTCTTTAATTCTTCATTCTTCTCATTCAATTGCTTTTGTAAGTCTTTCAATTTCCTTTCTAATAAATCAAATTTCTGATTATTTGTTGTAAGGTCATTCTTGAACGTTTCATCTTGCTTACGCTCTTTCATTTGTAATTCATTCTTTTCCTTCTCATGTTTCTTTGTCATTTCACTTAATTTGAGTTGTGTCGATCTCTGCAATTCAACTAACTCATTCTCTTTCTTCGTAATCAAATCCATTCGACGTTTCTCAAACTCTATTTCAAATTTCCGCACAACTTCTACAATCGATTTTTTTGCTTTCTCCAAATCGCCTTCTAATTTTGAAACTTTCTTTTCTTCTTCTCCCAACTTCGTCTGAATCACTTGCAATTGGTTGTCCTTTTCCTTTTTTTCCAATTCGATTCTCAAACTAACATATTTGTCATTCAATTCTAATAATTGTTCTTCTTTCTTCTTATTTATCGATTCCAATTCATCAATATTCTGTTGCAGTAATTTCAACTCAACTTCCTTCTGTTTCTGCGTATTATTAACAACCAATTCCATATATTCCATTGAAACTTGTTTCTTTTCCATTTCTTCCGATATTTTTTGTTTTTCAATAATTTCTTTCAAATTCTGCAATTCTCTATCAGCAATTCTTTTCGCATGTTCTTGCTCCTCCATTATTTCCAACATATCAGATATTTGCTCTTTCAATTCTGAAATTTCTTTCGATGGTTCCATCGTCATCATAACTGGTGATGATGCACGATCGATTTTCTGTTTTTTCGTTTCTTTCAATCGACTTTCCAATAAATTATTGTCTTCTTGAGCTTGTTGTAAATCGTCAGCAAGTCGAGACATACGATTTCTCATTAATGTCATTTCTCCGTCATCGACCATCGTCTTTGATTCATTTGCTCTCGATTTCTTCTCTTCTCCATTCTCATTCTGATTATTATTGTTATTGTTGTTAGTTCGTCGAGATCTTGATGACGAACGAGAACGACGAGATAATGAAATTTTCAGTTGATCAATTTCATGTTTTTTTGTTGATAATTCATTTTCTAATCGACGTACATCTTCACGTAAACCGGAACTTTTCTCTTGAGCATTCGATAACATTCGACCTAATTCCCGAACAGCTAAACTATCATTATTTGGCAATTGCACATTTGTTTGATTGTTATTTGGGAGATCGGCAGAAGATGAACTGTTAGCTATATTGCGATTGACTGACTGTTGTCTTGTGAGAACAGCTAATTCTTCTTGTAACATATATTCTCTTAATAAACAATCATATAATTCATTTGATAATCTCCAGACATGAATATCATCATGTAATTCTCTCTCAGTTACTTCTCCTTTCTGATCATTTTCATTGATATTCAGCTTTCCATCAATCGCATCCTTTAGCGTGTCCAATTGTTCACGTAAATGGCAATTCAATCTTTCAGTCGCCACTCTCCATTGTTCATTGTGCAACAATTCGGCATGTAAACGGACACTGACTTCTTTTGCGATTTGCAGTTCATCTTCCAATTCTTCAAGACGTTCACTTTGTCTCAACAAATCTCTTATTTTCTCTTCTAATTTAAATTTATCATCATCCAATGCATCATTTCTCCGTTCACTTCTTGTTACTTTAAATTGGAGCACTCGACACGAACGATGGGCAGAATCCAATTCGGATTGAAGAATTCGAAGTTGATCGGCATCTTCAACACGAAATTGATCTTGCAACTCCTCCATCTCCAATTTCATTTCTTCTAATTCATCTTGAAGTGCCTGTTTCTGCAAATAAACATTCTCATACTCATTTTGGAGATATAAGGCCTTCTGGACGAGTTCCTCCTTTGTCAACTTTCTTTGTTCGTCGACAAATTTTTCGATGTTTTTACGTCGTTGCTCCACATCTTCTTCGTCGTCGGAATTTTGGAAATCCATCATATTATCCAACGTTGACATGGTAACAGTTTGATCTTGGTAATCTGATTCAGTTTTATTCTTATCAACAATTTTCTCTTCTTCCATCGTTTCATTATTTTTCGTAGTTGAAGAAGTTAAATTATTGATGGGAGATTGATTATCAATCGCCTTCTTACTCTCCGTACTGATCAGATTATGTTCATTGAGACCAAATGAGGAGAATTCATCAATTGATGTTGCTGATTTAATTTCAATCGATTCACACTTTACCCCCAAAAGATCATTTGAATCCTGACCAAATGTTACCGAAGATAATTGAAGATTCTTATCTTCTATTTTACCTGACTCTGCTTTGTCGATTACTGATTCTACTTTGTTTTCTTCTTCTTTAACTTCTTCTTCTTCTTCTTTGATATCTTCTTCTTCGATTTCTTCTTCTTTTATCGTTTCTTCTTCGATCTCATAATGGGATTGAATAAGCGATTCTGTATTTGCTGCTTCTATTTCTATCTCTTTCTCCAACTCTTTAATTTATAATAAGAAAAATTATAATTTATATGATTAATTAGAAATGATTCTTGTGAAATCTTTCATGGAGCTAATGCCATTTCCTCATTATTAAACATGCATGTTCTGTAGCTATGTATCCTTAATTCGTTGAACCTATTTTGAACTTTTGAGTTACCTTTAAAATTGAATTAAACACTTTTTACATTTTGTAAGAATTCCGTTCGTTTACTATAATCAGTCTCCTCACCATTCGAAGGGAATGGGGTAGATGAAGAATTTGAAGATAGTATAGTCCTCCTATCTTTGGAATTTCAGTAGTAATAAGTAGAAAAGTTTATAATAATATATTTAAGACTACACTATTTCTACACATGAGATTCAATGGCATTTTTTCGTACAAGATTCTTCCACAATTTATTACTTATTATGAACAATTATATTATTTCTTCAGTGAAAGTAGATAGTACGTCTCATAAGAGTCTCCCAATACCCAAATACAGCGTACACAAATAGGTAGTAGTTGATAGGATAGTTATGTAGAAATGTTCATCTCTATATCTATCGAATATATTGGCAGATTCGAATGTTATTGAATGGTATGATGCTCATACTAATCAAACATTACATATCCTCATCATTACATCGACGAACTTATTTCGAAATGATTCAAGGAAAAGTCGAATTAATATACATCTCTGAAAGAACGCTTATTCAACTACAGAAAATTAATACTTGTGCAAAAAGTAGTTTTTCTTTCGGATTTACTCTAAACCAATCTTCCTGATTTCACATGAGAATAAATATTAATTTATTACTCTGAATTATTAATTGATGGAAATAATGAGAAATGAAATAAAGATGAAATTCTTTAAACTTGTTCCAATTCGGTTTAACTCTTCTTGATGTTTAAATGAATTTCATATTAAATGTTAAATTCTAATGATGACAATGATGATGAGGAAGAGAAATGGTAGAATATCATTTATCAATTTGTCTTGCAATATTCTTCCGAATATTTAGTATATTCTCTTCTTTCGTAAGAAAATGAGAGACGAAAACATAATGATTATGGCATCTATGTAGTAACTGAGGGCCAATTAATAAAAATTATGAAAAGATTAATAATAAATTTAGAGGAAAATTAATAAGGGTCAATTTATTCCTATTCCTTCATTCATTTCTGTTAGTTATAGGAATAAATGGCATTCTTTTACAAATAAATGGCATCGCTTATGAACTATTGATAGGAGGAAAATAGGATTAACTTTTTAAATGATTGTTCATGTTGTTATTGAACGTGATGGA
Organism: Seison nebaliae; assembly: GCA_023231475.1. Lineage (NCBI taxonomy): Eukaryota > Metazoa > Rotifera > Pararotatoria > Seisonacea > Seisonidae > Seison > Seison nebaliae. Next base: position 54,930 of record JALJEE010001331.1, on the reverse strand, counting down.
GGAATCAAATTTATCAGTTCTACTCTTTCCATAATCATCGCCAATCGTTGAGGATGCATTTGATTTATTAGTTGGAGTGACACTCTCGTCCAAGATAACATTTTCAAAATTTTCTTTATCATTATTTATTCCAATACTCTTATCGTCAGAATTACTTTCAATTTCCTTTCTTATCTCCTTCTTCTCCTGTTGCACTCGCTCGATTTTCTCCCAATTGATTACATCATTATCTTCCACTGTAATTTGTTTAGATGTTGTTGATGATGTAAATGGGAGAGTTGTCGCTGATAGAGGTGTACTGGTTAATGAAGATGACGAAGAACTGGATGTTGGAACGGATGTTGTAATTAATGGTGATGAGATGCCTGATGATAAAACGGACATTGTTGATGTTATTGGAATATTTATGACATCATCATCAATCGGTGATGGTTTAGAATTAGAGAGTAAGAAGGAATCTGATATATTCGATGATGATATTTCATTAGAACATAATCTTGCATCTGCCACTGCTGTTTTTGTTGTTGTTGTTGATTTAGCCGATGTATTTAATGTTGATGATGATACGATTGGTAAGATAGAAGATTGTAACTTTTTTGTTATCGTTATAGATGAAGTAGATGTTGGCGACTCTGATAATGTTGTTGACGTTGATAATGATTTGGACGTCAGTGTTGATGAGGATGAGTTTGATTGAGGAACGTTAGAATGTTTATGTTCATTGAAATCCTCGTTCGTTTTTGATTTATTTATATTAAACTTGAAACTATTATCTTCATCAATCGAACCGACTGACGAAAAGAATGTTTTGTTACTTAAATTTGAGGATGAGAGTTGTTTGGGTGAATTAATCTGGTCAGTTGATTCACTAGACTTTTTACTTCTATTGAAACTATTACGATTGGTTTGCAGATCATTCTCAAACTTAGATAGTTTATTGAAAATGTCGGACTTGTTTGATCTCACTTGGACATGAGATGTCTTATTGTTGGCTGGCTGATATCTGGACGAAAACTTAGAGTTTGATTTGTTTGGTTCGAATTTAGATTGAAGAGAGGCTATCGTCGAACTAACGAAATTGTTCGACTTTCCGTCCATAACTTTCATGGAAGATATTCTTCAGCACACTTATTTGCTTTCATCAAATTACCATTATTTCTTAAGTTCTTTTGAGAGACCTAATCAATCAACTATTGATCAATTTCCATTCAACGACGATTTTATACAAATCTACATTCCGAACAAGAAAATCATTAAATTGTTATTACCCCATTCTTTCGAATATGTCTTAAAGAAATATTGCTCATTCTTTCACTGACACAACATAAACGCTTTGGAGAAGAAAACCTTTAATATAATTTACTAGATCATAAGAGAAAATTATTCTTCCAATGATATCATAATAAACATCACACAATTATGATACTATTTAAATGAATTTCTAAATTCTTCATCCAAATGATTAACCTTATCATCGGAAGGAATCCATATAAATTAAGGGCACATCATGTACACTATTGTATTACGGAATAATAACTGAAAGAATTCCGTAGAAAGACTAATAAACGAATTACGACTTGAAAATGGGAAGAGAATTTCTTTGAATCTACTCAACTTATTAGTGTTATTACAATTAGTTAGTCGAACAAATTTCCATGTAAGTAACAAAAAAACCTCGAACCAATATTTTTGTTGATTACTGATTAATCTGTCTAATATGTCCATGAAAAATTGGAAATGACTAATTGAATGTGAATAGGAAAATTATGAAAATAAAAAAAACCGAACTAGTTACCCGATTAATTTGTATCTGTTGGCAATACATATACAAATTATATGAGTCATGCATAAATTATATATATTTTGCATGCATCTATTAACTATTACATATATGCAAATAATACTTCGTATAGATGAGGTTGATGAGGTTTTTTTGCTATCTGAAGGAAAAGGATGCGTAACATGAAATATTGACTAATATTTCTGGAAGAAAAATTTAGATCTACAGTATATTTCCACACTGTAATGAACGACTATCATTATTATTCTTATTAAATGAGGGGTTTAGAAAGGAATGTTAAGAAATGGGTAAATTTTTTGTAAATGAATTTGAGAATGATACAAGCTAGAGAACATAACCGAAAGATAAGTGTTTGAGGAAAAGTAATAAACGAAGAAGCGTTAAAACGGAAAGAATGATGAAAAGTGGAAACATTTAATGATGATATGGTGCTAATGACCAAAAAAGTTGTTTTTTTTTAAAAAAAGCTGTCAAAACTTTAAATAAGGGAAGAGGTTATTCGACGCATTGTGCCACAATCAGATGTGCACTAAAGAATGAAGCGGAAGATATTCACCAAATTCATAATTATTACGCGGCGATAGGTAAGTGCTCGTTTCATTACCTCTATCATTTTCCCGTATGATATGAGTAGATATAACGTAACTTTCCTAATGAAATATGGTTTAGAGTTTTAGGAGTTTTCTGTAAACTTTCTTCGTTTTAATTGAAGTTCGGTGGTAATAATCAATTTAATCATTTTACGCCCTAAAATTTATACGTTACAATTTATAAAGATATTTATCATAGCCGAATGTTGTAAATTGGGAAATTTGTAATAAGATTTTCCAAATAATCTCCATAATAATATCTAGTCACTAATTACTAATATATATTTAATAGATTCGGAAGATTTCGAAAGAAGAATGGATAACTAATATAACAAAGTTCTAATATAATCGAATCGAAAATATAAATAAATTACGATATGGAATTCTTTCATTATCATTCATACGCATTCACTCTCTCTCACACACATACACGAGATGAAAGTATTGGAGCAAAAATATATAATGCTCCTAGAAGATATGAAAAAAATATCGTTTCTCACTAAATATCTGCACAGCTGCCAACTGTATTTGATTAGTTTGTTGTTGATGCAACGCCAATCATCATTAGATATTCAGGTCACTACTCAACAGGAATCCAAATCGCATTCGTCACCTAGCGACTTCAGCGAATGGAGAGTTAAACTGAAGAAAACATGTAAGACGTTGATGTGCATACGGAATAAATATTTACTGATCTTACATCGATCTTTTCATTGATGTTCCATTTTATGGATATGTTATTTACATAATTGTTCGAAATAAAAATCAATCATTCCGTCCTGGAACAAATTATAAGTTACTAATTTTAGCGCTCAATTCTATTTTGCATTAAGTTGTACTTCTAAAGTTTAGGAGTTTAATAAATTCATATTAACCTTCTTGAATTGAACAAATTATTGATAATATATCGTATGAATTTAGATGAAATTGATTCGGATTGAAATAAATGTGAAATTGTTATATATCAAATCAATTGGACAAAAAGTTATTTTGAAATCTGTTATAAAATGTTTTGATGTTGATATAGGAGTTGAGCCCAAAGGAAATTTGAGAGAACTCCTATGTAGTGAATTAAATAAATTTTCTGATTTATTTCCAAGAGTTACCGTGCCATCATTTCCGTTGAAGAATTATTGTTCACGTCAATTGAATTTAATTCCAAGAGACGCAATATTTTCTTCTCTGCTATAAAACAAAAAACATTATTATCATTGAACGAAAGTAATAAAACGAATGTAAAAAATGATTAGATAAAAGAAGCAATTGAAAATCATGCAAATAAATATTAAAATGGGACTTCGAAAATGTTTCATAGAATTTTTAATTGATGATTTTATTAAATTGAACTGATTTGTTGAACTAGAAAATCTTAGAAAAACCCATCGGTTACTAATAAATAAAATCCTCCCGAGCATCTGAAAATAACGAATTTTACAACATTTTCAATCATGTTGTTGTCACAACAGATTTGAATATTTTTTACATATTTCAACTAATTCTATAACATTGGATGCATTTACAGATGGAATCTATTCTTTTACGGTGTTACGTTAATATTTTTTTTGTTTTCATTCAGCGTAAGAAATTACCACCCTCTTGTGGAACGTTTCAAGGTGTATCTATTTCATTAGTCACTAAATAATTATTCGAAAATTTGATAATTCTTCGGTCAAGCACTATTGCTTGAATATATATGACCGTACGAGATAAACTAAAATTCCACCAATCTTATTCTTTGGTTGATCAATATGAAAACAAGATCGTTATATTACTATCGATGAATGTGAATGTATGTTCCCAATGATTAAAATTAGATGACTTGAGTATATCAAAAATGCCAAAAGTAGGAAAGCAGAAGAATATGATTGTTTAGAACTTATCAATTAAAGAAGAAAAGTCTTAAGTGAAGGAAGGATATTTAGACATGAAAACGATTCTTCCTCAACATACTTCAATCATTGCGCCTCGTTGTGCACTAGGCGCTTTAGTACAACAATACACAACTCGCAATCATTCACATGTAATAAATCTAAATAATAGTTTTTGGTGAGAACTGTACTTTCTTTTCTTTCCTTCTTCTCTCATATTTATCTTCTTTTACTTTTTGGTTGAAAACATTATCTGAAGAACGATGACCATGTTGCAACTGGTGGGAATTATGTGTGGATATGTACATGGAACTTCGTCTGATAAGAAGAAGAGGGATGATGAATATTAAAACATCAACAAATAAAAAAGTGGTTTATGATGAGAATATTTCCTAGATAATGTTCGTTTAAAGGGAAATTCTTAAAGAAGAAATAATGATTATTAATGAAATTATTTAAAGAATAAATACGATGACTGTTGCTCATGATGTACAACGTTCATAATAAGACATCAATTGAACAAATTCTTGTAATTCGTCAATTGATGTAGTAAACATGCAATGATTCTGTTATTTTGAACTGATCATATTGCTCTTTAGCCTCGCCTTCCGTTTTTCAGTAACCGTTTGAAACTTTACCATCACCAAGTGCAATCATTTAACATGACTCTTACGAATTATTCATTTAAACATTAATCATTTGTCAACAGTCAATTTCTTCCCCCCATAGAAATCTTACACTAGAAGATCCAATTCTTCTAAATAACAATTTGTTACATACAAATTATCTGTTCATTTTTTACTTTGTTTTTCTTCGTAGTAGGAACAGGTTAAATGTCGGAAAAAAATAAAGCTCATTAATAAAGAAAATCAATTTTTATTTGAAACAAATAAGAAAAATTCTACGAAAAAATAAAATCAAGATAAGAAGAGAAATGAATCCTTACGAAATCAAAGATCATTCGATATCCAAATATTCATCTCATGCAATTTGAATGTGAATCGCATTCAAATAAAAATAATTTAGACTATTTCTTCAAAATCGAATGTTTTCAAGTTTCTTCCTATTTTCTATCTAAACTTCTAGTAAGAAGAAGAATAATAATAAGAAAATAATAAATATGATGATCCATTTTTATTAGATCAAACGACTTATCTTATTGTGACATTTCCTAACAATTATGTCAATTGTTGACACTAACTAAATACTCTCAAAAATTTGAAAAATTATTCTATTTCATAAAATTTATTTAGCTATTCCTTTTCCCAACTGGATGAACAGAGATCACCATAGTATGGTGATCATACAACTAGAAACAAAAATATCAAACAGTTTCGTCAATTTATTAGTAGTAAGAAAATCGCATAATAAATAACAATGAAAATTTTTTTATGTGATCTTATATATTTTTTGGTAATGAATGAATGAAAGAAACGGATGAGAGGGCTAATTGACTTGATGAGAATTAGCCAACACATTTAATTTCAATAAATAACTTGGTGAGAAATTGATACTAACATATCTTAAATTTCATTGATAAGATTATTAATCGAATAATTTTTTAATTTTAATTGTTTTATTGAGACACAATTATGTACAATAGCCGTTGTTTGATGTGTTGAATTAAACGTAAGATAAATGTAAATATATATAGATACTTCTCGCTCACATGTGGGAGAAGTAAGAAAAATAAATGAAATTAAGAAATATTGTATAAATCTAAAAAGAAAAAAATTGAGTTTTTAAAGTTATATGAGAATGAATTAATTGTGGGAAGAGATTATTCTTCGAGAATTAACGAGAAATTAACTAGATTAAAATTTAAGAGATAATAATAATAATAATAAGAATAATTAGAGTTTACAATACTGTGTTCGTCGATCCATTCCTAATAGTAAAAGAAAGAAAGAGACAACGAAAAGATGGCATTCATAGTAAGTTATATATGAAAATTATTATTAGAATGAAAAAGTTATTATTCTAATCTCAGAGTTATTTAATTCGGAATGAATATTCGAACTCATCATCGACATCTGATAAATACATTCGACGCTCCAGGCAGAAAAAATCTAACATAAATAAATTTTCCATAGTCTGCTAAAATGATTTGTTGAACAAAGATTCTCTAGAAGAGTCAATTTTGATATTGAGAAAGAATTTTATCATTTTTCATCTTATCAAATTATTCAGGAAGTGAATGATTATTGATTTTAATAAATGACCTTCATTCTTCAAAAATTACTTCCAAGGTGTATTCATAATACAACTGTTGTATTACTTCACGGAGATGAGGAAATGGAGTTCTGGAAAGAATGATGTTTAACCGCAGTTCATTCGGAATGCGTTTCCATCAGGAACCATATGATGATAATAGAAAATGTTACGTAGAGGAGAAACGATAGTTGGAAAATGTTTCATTTCAAATTCACTATTATAAAGATTGTTATTTCCTTTAACTTGAAGGCAGATAGGACAGAATGGCCATTTACTTTCATAAACAAAAGAAGTTGTTTCCATATTTCCATTTATGCTCCAAATTGTATCTTATTTCCTCGTTCGATAGTCGTTATATAAGAAGAAATTGATCATATTACCTGAATTGTGAGCAAATTTATATCTCAAAAGAACTCGTCCATAAACGGAATGCAACAGCAGATATACATATGGCAAATGATAATGTTGAGAAGAGATTTATAAATGCATTAAACTAATTCTGGATGGGCAGAACGCATAGTAAGAACGTCTGCAATCGATTAAGGAAATAATCGTTTGCGGACGATTTGAATAACATCTGTTACTTATGGTTCAATTCGTCACGATTTATTTCAATTTCTCTACTATTTTCCAATTATCTCTCATCCCATCACACACTAGAATGCACTGTATAATATTTGTTAATTATTTCATCATATTCTTTCTAATTGTTCTATCAAAAAATTTACTACTGAAAAAAGGAAAATCCACTATTATTCATATTGTTGGTGTTTATTAATGTTGAAAGAAAATTTTATTACTCCATCATACTTCCATCCATTTGTGAAGACTGATTATTTTTATTTTCTCATTCTCCTCTGCTCTCGTCGAATAGTTGAAAGTCTAATGATCTCTCTCATTTCCAATCTATATCAATTGGAGATTACTGTGAATCAATTGTTCCCATTCCACATAATAAATGGAGATTATCATTTCCATCATTCTCGACAGCTGATGGTAGAAGCAAAAATTTGTTTTGCACAAATAAGAATAAATGAAAGATTGAGAGAAATATATTTGTCGAAAGGAGAAGATCTTATCTAAAGCAATTATCAAGGACTTCTTCGTCCTTCCCATCAACATTAATGAAAATTTAAAAGAAAAACATTTTTAGTGGAAGAACAACTGCTTGCGATAACCTCAATGTCAGATGGACACTTACGATAATTATTAGAAATGTCTGAAATTTAATATTTATTGTAAATGCAAAATTAATTCAAATAAATGTATTTCGATGTTGTCATATTCATGGAAATTGATTAAATTTTATGAATATAATTATTTATGAAAAAAAAAAGGATTGTTAATAATAGAATAATGTGCAATCTGCTGTACAAAGCATAACGAAAGACGCAAATTGAACAGAATCATTTGTTTAGAACACACGAATTCTCGTTTTAGGTACGTTGAGTAGATCATCGTCGATCGTTAATAGACACTGTTATTTTTGATGAGAGGAAGAAACGAAATGTTAAATTAGATTTTCTAAAAAAAGAATTCTTTCAGTTAACCATGAATAATAAAAACATCGCCAATGCTGATAGGAAATGCCAGATATCATGGGCATCGAAAATCGTGTGAGATATACAAAAACGGTTGCGTTCCCTTGAAATAGCGGGACTCTCCTAAAATAATTACAAGAGATACCGTTTCATAACTATAATTCCATTTAGTGAAAATCGAAACTTCCCAAGATGTTGATTGATCAAAATAGTAATACGATGCAACAAACCAAATAATGACCGAAAGTAGCAAACATAAGGCTGGCAATAATCTCACTTTCTCTTTACAAATGACTCTCTTTCAAAATAGAAATTTTTGTTAGAATCATATCTCTACAGTAATCTAATTAGAAGAACTTTCATTATAAGATAATAGAGGAAGTACAGGAGAACATTCGTCATCATGATTGAGACCATTAATGTTGAGAATGGAGGTTTCACCTGGTACCCAACCATACTTCTGCAAAGGAAATACATTAATCAAAATTTTTTTTCGAAGAAAAGAAGTAACATCACGAAATTTACGATAAAAATTAAGAAACATAAAACTCTTCTTTCCAATTTCGTTTTGATAATATTAATTTTGTTTACTAAATCAACGACCATAAGAAGAATAAGAAATAAAATAAGAGGAAATATTTTTTTAGAAATTTGAACCATCAATACAATTGAAGTTCAGATTGCCACCATTCCATAATAAGGCACAAACGACCGAACTGATGATATTGTGTGAGATACCATAGACTATCCAAAAGATTAAGTAACTATTGAAAAACTAAACAATTTACAATGGAATATTACAATATTGTAAAAAAGAAGACTAAACTACACCACAAACAACAATTCCAATGATTGTAGCAACGAGTAAAACGAGTGAATTGCTTGTTAATCTCATTTTTGGATGACGATTTTGAAATAGTTGGAGAATGATGAGCACAGCCATAGTATACATGAAACTTGTATCGAATTGGAAGTTATCATAATTGGGACAAATATGATAGAAGGCTGAGAGAAATCCTTGAGCAATCAAAGAGATCGCCATTGCATAGAACATACCTCGTTGTTGTAACGTTCCAGTTCGAGATTCGTTAAATGAATATGGAGAATTTTGTTTAATCCTTTCTCTCATATGAACAATGAGAAAGAATAAGATTCCCAGTAAAATATATCCGATATTACTGTAGAGACGATTGAACGATGTTATTTGACCAGCGGGAAGGAGACATCGAAAATTATAATAACATGCGTCGTTATTACCATTGGAATTGCGGAACCATTCATAATTCAACACCAATTGCAAACTCGGTAAAGAGTAGAAGATTGAAATGGAGAATAAAAGTTTCGGATAAGAAATTTGATCAGCTTTCACATTTTCAATTTCGATTCCAGATAAATAATGATGACTATGGGATAAGATGTCACTGTTGATACTTGCATTGTCGGGAAGGAATAATTGATTGTCATTTACATTAGATGTATTGTATGGTTGAATTGCATTGATTAATAAATGATCTCCTTCATTTTCATCTTCTTTTGGAATGTTCAATAATAATTTTTTCTCATTCGTCGCCTCATTTATTGGTAAATCCAGTAGATTCTCATCTTCCGACAAATTCAATATATTGGAATGTTCCGGAGATAGTTGTAACAATTTATCATCTTCTTCAGAATTATTATTATCTCGTTCATAAGATACATTATCATTATCTATTTAAATTAGAGAGATATTTAAATTTAAATAATATTAACCTATGAGATGAGTATATCCATTTTCATCAACTGTTTTATTCTCTTCTTCAAGGACTAAATTATCAACATCTACAGAATAAGGAAATAATCTGATTAAAGAACATGTTGAAAATTGTAAATGCTTCATACTAAACTTATGTTTCATAGCTGGAGATAAGACTATTAAGATTTGAGAAATATACAAGATAAATATAAGACACAATGGTAGCAAGATCGATAGTAAAATTACCCCCTCTATAAAGTAATAATTAAGTAAATTAACAAATTTAAGTTGATAAAAGAATGAAAAAATTCAATTTGACCTGATTCACCACTGTGTGTCTGAACGGTGATGGATTTCTTAATTTCTCCTCTTGATCTTCCACCTAACAAGGAAAATAGAAATTATTATGATAATTTAAATAATATCAACTGTAAATGTCGGTTAATACTTTACATGGTTTTCCCGTATTCTCCACAGATACTTTAAAGAAATAATATGCATTTCGAATGGCTGTATGTTTTAAGTTGATCGTTGCCACTTTCGTCATGGAGAGTTTATCAATAAATAATAGATGATTCGTATCGCCAATTAATGTCGGACAATGAGTCTATGATTAGTTGAGAATTAATAAAATTAGTTGAATATTTAATGTAATGAACTTTTGAAGAGAATAGATAGATGGTTGAACAACTGGAAGTTGGAGAAGTGAAATCGAGCATGAATCGATCACTTAAATTCATCGGAATTTTCGAATCGACAATCAAATAAAAACGATCATCAGCAGTTGACGCTTCAAATTCCATGGATTCTCCAAGACTTCAAACTTAATCAATAAAAGGAGAAATAATCGAATGGAACTTATAATGATAATTCCAATATGTTGTATTCAATTCAATCGTCACATTTCCCGGTGACGATGTTGATATTTCGATATGAATCGAATGATGTGTTCCCTTCTCTTTCGTAAAACAAATAGTTCGATTAAGTGATCGATGTACTGCCATTGATTTATTATATGGTAATTTCCAATTAACAATATTCTCATCTTGCATCGCTGTAAAAAAAACGGGAAATGGAATGTTGTCCGTCAATAATCTGGTGCTTGCTTGAATAATCTAATGAAGTAATAATAGATGAGTTTAATTTTCAATAAATTTTAGTAGAAACATTATTCATTTTTACAGTATAATTGTAATTGATGAAGTAGATAATTGACGAATTAAGGTTTAAATTCCATCGATGATTCAATTCAGAATCCAATTGAATAATTTTCAGAGTATGGTTCTTCTCAGCATTTCCACGAATTGAATGGAATAAAATCTAAAAATAATTTTATTATAATAATGAAAAAAATAATGAAAAAATTTTTAACATAAAGTATCCAAAATTTGAAAAACATCTTGAAAAAACAACAAATAGATAGGTTTATTTAAGCTTAATTTTTGAATTAACATAAATCATGATTTCTACCTCTTATGTCAGTGAAAGTAAATAATGGTAATTTTATTTACAAATAAATAAATACCTTTATAATTTCATGTATATTTCCACTACCCATAAATTAGATGTTCAATATTTTACAAATTATTATTTCATCTCTCACATCAGGAGGATAGACACGAGTCTGATTAATTATCTTTGTTTGGAGAATGTTCGAAGAAGAAATGTTCCCATTAAACTTATCTTCATTGCTCAACTCTTCACGTACTCGCCGACGAAGGAGGAGGTTAATGCCAATGAATTGTTTCAAATATTTCGACATGAAATATTTTTTTCGAAAATAATAAAGAAAATTCTAAAAATTTTCAAACTATTCTTTCGTACTACATTTTTAGAATTTGAAAGAAGAAAATGAAAAGAGGTATTTGAATGTATGTTTATGTGTGGAATATTTCCTGATAATTTATCGATTAATTTCTTGGTAGCGAATGAATGTGGTAGATAAGAAAAATAATAAAAGAAGCAATTGTAATATTATCATTTTTTTTCTTTTCTGATTCTTAATAAAATGAAAAAGCAGAATTCTATTGATTGAATAAATAGAGAAATTGAATTATTCGATGTTTAAGAATTGATTTAGAACCGAATATTAAGTCCCCAAAGAGAAGAAGATTAGGATCGATGTCTGATTCAGAAAAATGGGAATGTTCATCTTGCACTTATCTGAATTATCGACGTACAATGAAATGTACGATGTGTCGTCAACCACATTCGTCAACTACATCGAAAACTGAATCGGACAATTCTAATGAGAGAACGACAAACAACAACTTTAATAATTATTCAATGAATAAACGTTGGAGGAAGTTGAAGGAGTCGAATGAGAAACAATGTGAAAATGATGATAATAAGAATTCTCTTACCACTTCCACAACATCATCAGTCATGAGAAGATCACCATCATCTTCTCTTTCGACAACAACGTTGGATGATAAACAAAATAAATATTCAAATATCAATTCGAATGAAGAGAATAAGAAGAATATCGTTGACAAATGGAAATGTGAGAGATGTACATATCTCAATTATTTGAAGACAAGACATTGTTGTATGTGTGGTCAGGAATCTCCGATAAATTTAGAATTTAAATCCAATGACAATAGAGAGACTTCCATTACAACGACGACAAATGAAGAAAAAATAGATAGAAACAATTCACCAAAAATAACTATAAACGATGAATCGAATGAAAATAAAATAAGAAATTCTCCATCATCAGATCAATCGGAATCCGTTGTCATACCATCAAACAAGTGGAAATGTGATGCATGTACATATGAGAATTATCAGAACAGTCGTCGTTGCACATTATGTGGACAATCGAGATCGTTCCTCCAACATAAACCACATCCAGCTAATACCTCAGATAGATTGAACACAATGAAAGATAATAAAATGAAGAATAATGTAAATGTGAGACGGACGCCATGTTCACATGCAGTGGAAGCGGCATTTCTAATTCAGAAACATTTGACAGTTTCTTTATCTTTAATAAAAGTTCCCGAATCGTCACTTATTTGTTATACGTTGGACGAATGGCCAACATTTATTCTTCCCGCAAATATTTTCAGTTTGAGAAAACGATCGATCGAACAATTATATCACGATAGTTTTGATCGTTTCATGCAGAAAGAGTTGGAGAAAGGTTTCTGCATTAATTGGTGTGAAGATGTCAGAGATACGAGTTGTTTATTTGCCATTTGGAATAAGGGTGCAGGCGATTGTCTTTTGAACAGTGTCCTCCAAGCACTTTATGGTGTGTTAGACACTGATAATATTCTCAGAAATGGAATGGCACGTTCAATGGAACGTTCATCAATTCAATTTAAGAAACGTTGCTATGAATATGAAGTGGAAGTGGCATCGAATAATTTGAAATATGAATTATCCGAAGATAATTGGGATAAAGAATGGAAAGCTATGTTGAGAATGGGCAGGGAAAATGGTTCGGCACTCGATCAAGTACACGTGTTCGTATTAGCTCATGTGTTGAGGAGACCGATCATCATTTATAGTGTGAAGCATGCATGTAATCTGAATGGAGAGGCGATTGACTTTGTTCGATTTCAAGGAATTTATTTGCCGTTATTATGGAAACAATCGACGAAATGTTTCAAATCGCCAATTGCTCTCGGATATGTAAAAGATCATTTTTGTGCATTGTTAGCCGTTGATCAGAAAAATAATCGTGCAATTAATCAACATGCGAATGTTTCATTTAATCGTCGCGATCATAATAATAATTCGACCAATACCATTCTCAATAAATATTATCTTCCTATTGAAGATTTCAATGGAGATCTTCTTCCTGTTCATTTTGTTTCATCCGAACAAGTTCATCTATTTACTCTTTCTTTATTAATCTTCCTTTATTGTTCAAGATGGGACATGAAAGACAATTATTGGACGAATGGATGGATATCGGTGAAACGAACAATGGACATCTGGTAGCGAAGGCGTCAGTCAGTTTGAATATTTCTCTAAATTTTTTCAAATCATCTAATTCGTCTTTTTAGTTATGGAAACTCCGGTGGTCTCAACGTTAATCGATGATTGGATTGACGCATATCGCTCCCGTCCTATATGTACAGATTCTGATTATCAATAAATTTTTAGATTTTTCTTTTTATCAAGAAATCATTTTCTACGATGCTTTTATCGAAAAGTTTCCAAAATTTATTCTTATCGTTTCATTCTATCTCCCTCTTATTGTCCTCCAAATATCCATGTTCATAATTCTCATGTTTTCATCCACCCACACACACACACAGACAGACAGACAAACAAACATACGTGTACATGCAGACACATGTAATTTGGATCAATTTGAGCTTTTTATTAAATACATTTATGTTCAAACAAATCATATATTCAATTTTTTTTATTATTCTTTTCTCTTATCCCCATCACACAAAAAGAAAGAAAAGTTAAATATAAATCACCAAATAATTTCTAATTATCTAGTAAATTCTATTGATTTTCTGTTACTTTAATTAATTTTCTCCTTTTATTATAAATTATTTACAGTCACTATAAAGAAAAAATGTTTCAAACTTTCTTTTAGAATTGACTAACTAAAAATTAATATTTTCTATTTAAGACTATTTAATATTTATAACTTTTAAATTTAACTAACAATGTAAGAATGATGATTCATTAACACGTAGCTTTAATCGAGAAGAAATTTAAAATTTAGTCATGACATGTGATTCTTGTTTGACCGTTGGAGACTGTTGAGGATGAATTGTGCGCGTTTGAATCATCCCTATTGTCAAAAAAGAATAAGATATAATAATATCTTATTCCTTAATATCGTTAAATTGTACGTTTAAATATCTATTCATTCCATATCAAAAAACCATTTTACGAAGAAATAATTTGATAGGAAATTATAATTATTGTGGAAAAATTTTATTGTGAAGAAGCAAAGAGATGAATGAACCTTCCACCGTTAATGCACGACCATTAATGATTATTGATCGGGATTCAGGACACATTGCCGTCGTTCCAGATGAACAGTATCTTCAACAACGTCTGAGAGAAGCCTTATCAATTTATGATAATGAAGATAATGTGCAAACAATTGGAAGAATTGTGCGTGCGATTTTTCGTCCAAATCTTTCTCATTTGAAAGATTCTTCTTTACGTATCACTAGTATCAAAAAGACAGATAAAATGAAGATTAACAATAATGAGAATTCGGAGATTAAGAATGATGAGAATAATGAATTGCAAAGTTCGATAAGTGATAGAGATTTAAATTTCGACGATGATACGCTAATTGGTTATAATATAGAAACGAATTCCAGATGTCTTAAATTACGAGAAGCGTTAGGACAAGGCTCTTATTCTCGAGTATATCGTGCGTGTGATACGTTGAAAATTAAAGCGAAATGTGCAGAAACTTACCTGAAACATAATACGGATCATGTTACTCAATTGTTGGATATTGACATGGAGGAAGAGAAAGGGCAAATTAAGACGAATTCGGTTAAATGTGAAATTATTCAGAAGTTGAAGGAAAGATTAACTTTCCTCTTACCATATAATAATCAAGTTTGTGCTGTAAAAGTGATTAATTTGAAATTAGCACCGAAAGATTTCTGTCGCAAATTCTTACCTAGAGAACTACTTCTATGGCCACAATTGAAACATGAGAACATCGTTCAATTCTACGATAGTTTTATGGGTTCGGCAAACGTATATTCAATTATCGAATTTGCGTCTGGTGGTGACGCATTGACTTATATCCAACAAAATTCGTCAATTCAATTCTATTTGGTGAGACGATGGATGAAACAGTTGTTGGAAGCATTAGATTACATTCATTCTAATAATATTGCTCATCGCGATTTGAAATGTGAGAATATTTTGTTTGATGACAAACAAAATTTGAAATTGACAGATTTCGGTTTCGCTACACAACTCTATTTGGAGAAAGCGAGCAATGCTTTTAATATTCCAAAAGATTGTAAAGATTTTTTAAGAAAAGAGATTTATGGTTCTCGAAACACTTCAGCTTTAGAGAAACGAAGACGCGAAATCGCTTACATGGATGATTCAGAAGAGAAGAATATCATTCTTTTTCTAAGAATAAAAGATGCTTATTTCAGTGGTCATAATTGTGAAACTTATTTTGACGATATGGCACCGGTTAGTTTAAGCCGAACTTTTTGTGGTTCGAAGGCATATGCAGCTCCCGAAATATTGAAAGGACATTCATATGATCCACGAAAAGTCGATATTTGGGCGAGTGGTGTTATCGCTTTCATCATGTTGACTGGATCGATGCCATTCCAAGAAGATAGTAGTAACAAGAAAATGATCGAAGAAGTTTCATTTTATTCATCGGAAAACTTTCTATCTTTTTTTCTTTTTAAATTTAGCAATGTAATTTTATTATGGGGAAATTCGGCATAGTGAAAATGTATGACCAAACAACAATTTTCCGATTACGCCATCGACGTCATTACAAATGGACGAGTGCGGAAGTGAATGAAATCCGAAAAAGTGAAACGGTCATATCACAATATTTCATTGGGGATCGATATATGAAACAAGAATGGATCGCTGTCCGTCAGTTCATTAATGTAGACGAGGAAGGTAATGAGAAGAAGACTTATGATCTTTTGAAAGAGAATGTTGATATAAAACGAATAAGACCAACAACTATGAAGTGTAACATCAAATATATTAAAATGAATATTTCGATGATATTAACGGAAGATGATACGGCTTTATTAGATATCTTATTATTAGATTGTTTACAACAAGATTCTTTAAGAAATTTACAAGGGAAAAAAATTTCGTCGATCGAAAATACAGTTTATAAGAAAACTGATGTAATTTTCAATTATCGATTAACAGTCCTACAAAATCGTCTACTCAATTCTTTACTTCATTATAATTGGCTAACTAGACCGTTTGCTCGACAGATTGCCCAAGAGAAGGAATGGTTCTTCGAAGCCAATTATCCTTCTATATCCGATCATGATTTAATTATTAAATTACAATTACTTTTATCATTCATAAGGAAAGATAATGCATTCGATAATATGACAATGAAAATTGTGAGGACTACTAACGATTTTTTTTGTATTTCTACACCAAGTTCCCAATTATATGAGGAGGCTAGTGTTGGAATTGTTCCAATCACTCAGTATTGGATTACTAAGAAGATTTTACTACATAAAATGAATGAATTGAAAATGTATTATATTGTCCATCCAGAATTGAATCGTTTTCAATTCTCTTTCTTCCCAGTTAATCCAAAACTAGCTGGTAACTTATCGAGAGATGATGCAACCTCATTAAAAAGATCGAAGAAAGATATTCTAATAAAAGATAGTGATTGTAGTCAATCATCGAATTTAGAGAATTCTAAATTGCTGATTAATCGAAATAAACAATCAGCTGATCTGATAAGAGAAGTTGCATCGATTACTGGTACGTTAGCGAATTATAATGAACATCAGAAAATGCAGAAAAAGAAAGAATTGAGTAAAAAGAATTTAGAGAATAAAACGACGGAAATTGAAAAACCGACGAAAGTTAATGAGAAAAATAAATCAACGAAAACAATAAGTAGAATACAAAATCAATCGTTTATGAAACAACCATTTCTTCATCCATCCAAATTATCACCAATTCCATCTCAACAACCATCACCACAACAACAACAACAACCATATCCCAATTGTCCTTCACATCCCACTACACCGCAATATATGAAATTTGGTTATAATCGAAATAAGTCGATATCCCAACAAATGTCGAATAATGGATTCGCCACTTGGCCCGTTAAAACTAATTTAGAAATATCACATCAATCTAAAATTTTAAAACCTTCTAAACGAAATCAATTGACATTGAATAATCAACAACCGAAAAATCAACAACAATATTTCCAACTGCATTATCAACAACAACAGCAACAACAACAACATCATCATCAACAATATAATCATATGATGCAATGGAATCAAATGAATAATCAATATATGCTTCCCCCTTATATGGGACCGGGACCGCCACCTAATCCTGGAAATCCGCCAATGTCAATAATGCAAAGAAATTTATTTCCGATGCCTCAACCACCATTTCCGATGATATCTCCTTACATTCCATTAACTCCCGATTCTATGTCATCTAATGTTATGAAAAAGATGGAGAATAAACCCGTTCCTCCAAATGATCCTCATATGAAACAAACTATTATTTCTGCATCATCCAATAAATTAATTGTAAATAATATGACGGAATATTCTAGTAAAGGACCATCTCAAGATTCCAACAAACATAATTATCATCAAAACAATCATAATATTGATATTAACACACCTTATAAAAAAACGAATAACAATATCAATTATTTTTCAAAGGATTTCAATAACTTCTCCTCTTCTCCTAGATATCAGAGTACGGAAGTGGATGTCGAAAAAAATATGAATAGTTTTGATGAAACAAATTTGAAATACAATTCGAAACAAACTGATTTGTCGTCCGTTACACCGAAAGAACAAAATAACGGAAGTGATAAAAGTTCAAACGACTCAATTCTGGATGATATTGATGATGATTTTTTATTTAAGGATGCTGATAATTTGTTAAAAGATATTTCATCTATTAACAATTCGTCATCGCCCGAACTCGTAAAGAAATCGGATTTAATGGAAAGATCTCAATTCATATTGATGCAACAGTCATTGATAGACAATTGTTTGGCAGTTCCCCAAACAGAGAAATAGAATTTCTTCTCATTTAATTTATATGTGGAAGGAAGTCAGACATGTCAGACAGATGGAACTAACTGCTTTCCGATCCATTCCTTTACAATTCTTCCCAAAATTTATTTTACTTTTCCATTTGATTGACTTCCCTTCCTTTTCCACCATATTAATTTCACATGTCGCTAAACCGTCATTCTGGAAAATAAAATTAAACATGAACATTCTCCAGAAAAAGTTAACGATGCACAAGATGAATTCTCGATAATCTGTAACTTTCTTTATTTCTGGTTCATAATTCGCCTGATTTGTAACTTTCATTAAATTTCTGTTTTAACTTTAAGAAAAAAAAACTTTTAAAAATTTCCAGATCAATATCGAAATGTTGATTGTTCCAAAAAATTTTCGTTTCACCAAATCTTTTAATGTTTCTTCTCCAACATCAGATGTTGTCTATAAAAATTAATTTAAAATTTTCATGAAATTTCAATAAAATATTAATGAATTTGATTGTCCAAAGTTCTAACCGGAGTAATACAACGATTAGATAATTTAACGTTCTTCAACAATCCATAATATACGATAGAATTCGATTTCTCTGTCGAATTATTTCTTAATAATTTCATTCTACAATTATTAATTAACTAATTACGAGAAATTATATAATAAAAATTTAATTATTTTAAAATATAAACCTGTTTATCGATGAGTACGATTTCGTACTTTTGATTAATGGGAAAATGAAAATGATCGTTTTGATCGATAACATAAAATGATTTATTTTCCAATTTTGATTCGATCGATCGCCACTCGTCCTTTAGAGACGAACAACCAAAAATTAATGACGCATTGGTCCGTTGAAAGATTTGTTTGCAAGTTAAACGTGTTTCAATTGGTATATAAGAAACCGACAAATTCGATTGTTTCCATCCACTTTCCATATATTCATTATAATTAATGGGATCGGTAAGAATTACATGATTATTTTTTGACTTGCCCCATAATTTGATTACTTCTAATAATTCTCCACAAAAATATGTGGAATTACCAGTCAGAATAATACAAGGAGATTTAAATGATGTGCGGAAATCATCAGAATCAATCGACTTAAAAATTTTCAAAATCGATAAATTCTTCAAAGTTTCGAATGTGAATGGGATTTCTGGAAGGAATGCGATGTCTTGCATTCGTGATGATAACCATTCTGACATGATAGTGGCATAACATAAGTCAGAATGTATATTCTCTCCGATGAGATAGATTGGAGGAATATTTCCAAAATCATTATTTTTTATATCGTTCAGGAAAATTCTATACAAATTCTCCAAAATCAGTAAAGTTGTCGCAAATAGATGAGTTGGTATTAAAATATTTGTTTGCATATCAACGCAACTTCCTAGAAAAAAATCGAATTTTCAAAATTAATTATCGAATCAACAAAATATTTAACTAATTTTCTTTTCAATAATATTTGAAACTTCATCAATGGACAAACATTCGATAGATTTCGTACCGGATCCCAATAACGTATAATTGACATTATTGAAAACTGAATCGTCAAAAGTCTTTTTTAATTATTAAGTCATTACAATGTTTGAAAGAATGGAGATTCTAACTGAAATAAAATTGTCAGGAACTGCGGCAGAATGAGAGATATAAGAGAATTTAATTGGTCGTCGAAATGGATAAGTTGCTTCGAGGAAATTCAATTTTGTTGAATCTAACAATTCCGTTCCAACATAAACGAGCCAGTTACATGATCCTAATGAATATCCAGAGGAAACGGCTTCGAGACAAATATAATCGTTCAGATGCTAATTAGAAAAGCTTCCAATAAAGTCTTCCCAATTTCAATTAAATCAACCAACAATTAATTGTTTGAAATAAATTTGGTCAATTTTTGATAAACATTTGGAAATTATTCGTCTATTATAATACTCCTTATTACAATTCTGAGAACTATATGACCTTATTGTTGAAATAAGAAATGATAAAAGAAATAACGTTTGATATTTCCCTCGATCGATTAATCTGATGACAGGTTTGGAATGTAACCATTTACTAAAATTGAATAAAGTGTTTCTAAAAAGGAATTGAAGGTATTGGAAAGTTAATGAATGGTGAACTTTCCAATTCGAAAGACAGGTTCAGTGCAAAAGATTCTTCCATTAAATCCATTATCATTCATCAAAAATGGTAATGCCAACATTGAATTGACATTCGTTAATAGAACTACATCGATGAGACTAACATCGATTAAATTGAACTGAAAACAAATGGGAAATATAGGAGAAGTGTTTGAAATTGACAAACATTTGGTGTGGCATAATCGAACCAAGTCGGTTGACTTTCATTCGTATCATAAGAACAACTGATTAAATGATTGATTAAGAAGAAATGATTAAGAGAAACTTTTCTTTCGGTATTGGAATTAATGGACATTCAAATAGAATTGTCACATTTCCATCTTGTAAGATGTAAGAAGGAAAATCTAAAGAATTAGAAAGATTGATCTTTTGATTTTACAATATCATTCTTGAAAATAGAAGAAAATAAAAGGTAACTATTTCAAAATCCATTGAGTTATTATGAATTATCTTTCGGAAAATTGAAAATACTTTTCCGAGACGAAGCCACAAATAGAAATGTAAATTTTTAAATTTTTTCAAATTTTTAATTTAATAAGATTTATTTGAAAATAATTCTGGATGAATATTTCAATTTCATGAAATTTCCATTTATGTGATTTTTTCAATTTCTTCGAAAATTTATGATCCCATAAAGGCAGAGGATTTATTTAATATTTTTGTGATAATGAGTCATCCCCATCATCATCATGGTGGTTGTCATCATGACCATAATGAATTGGATCATACGACAAAAGAGGAGATGGAAAATGCATATTCTCTCTACAAGAAAATTGATAATCTTCAAACGAAATGTTTCAATGAAAAAATTGATAATTCTTGTCTGAATCTCTTTCGATCATATGCTGAGAGAATGGATAGAACGAAAGTTTGATTTTTCCTCTTATGATAATTATTGAGAGATGATGGAAGTTTGTGGAAAGTGATTGTGATAGCGAATTGTTGATTCATATCGTCTTCAACGGATTAGTGAAAGTGAAGTCGATCATTATTATGGCACCACCAGGTGATGAACATCCGGATTGTGTTGAATTGTTTAAAAATGTGAACGATTCACAACTGTCGTTCGATGCCATTAAATCAAAGAAGTGTGAACAGAAATTCGATTTGCAATATGATGAGAATGGCGTTCTCGAATATCCATTGAAGTTCTTAATTCTTTTAATTATTATTCTCATTCTTTCTCTCACAGAGTGACGAAATTTAATAATGTTTATTCATTGACATTATTCATTCCATCAAACAATTCTGGTGATGACGATACAACTACAAAAGTTTATTATATTGGACTTAAAGGCGATTTTCTTCAAGTTCGTTCTTTGGATAATTCAAATGTTCTCATTTATCATCTTTTGCAGGGGAAGCAAGAAGGAGTTGTTATTACGAATTATGAAATGAGAGCAAATCCCGCTGATCATAAAACGAAAGAAGAATCATCTAATCAATTTCATATTCAATAAAAAAAATTCACACTATTTTCGAAATTAGTGATGGTAGTTTAACTATAAAAAAATTAGGATTTTTTCTTGGTGGATAGAAGTCAAAAGGTTGAATTGATTGCAACTAATTAGTTAAAGATGGCTATAAGGAAAATAGTTGTTAGTGAGAATGTTGTTCGTCGGAAAAAGAAAGAATGCATTAATAGAAGAAATTCTTTCGATTTGATATTAGTTGAGGCGATTGTTAATTGAACAGTTTTTTTTCCATTTGAAAAAGAAATGATATTTAACGATCGAATTCTTTAGATTTCCTTTCTTGAACTTCTTTCTACTTCTTCTCACCAAATCAATCAAGAAAGTCCATAGAAGAATATTATGATTTGGTGAGGGAGGATAGTCGTTGTGATTTTTTTTGATACCGATCGAGTTGGAGGCATATCGATTTCCTTATTATCATTATGAAGGAACAGTTATGATCTGTAGAGACATAACTATTTGTAACATTTTATTGTCGATTGGTCTAAATGGTACATCTGCGAAGTTTTTGATGGTGAAGAAAAAAAAAGATTGACATTGTTTCACATATGATTGTGTTGATATTTGTCGTAAATTTTTTTCGATATTAAACGGAACGTTTGTTGTGGTTGTGGGGCGGAAATTGAAGCAGAAATATAAAAAGAAATAGAGTAAACGTTGAAACAATTCGATGAGGGAAAAGCAAGAAAATATTATAAACTTTTCTCAACTACTATAACTATTATTATCAAGAATTCTTGTCAATAAACGAAGAATAAAATTCTCTTCCTTCCATTCTCTTACACATCAATAATAATATATTCATCAGTTATATCTTCAATATTTATTCACCTTATCAATTCATCTGCCTAATGAATGGTAGAATTATATTCCGGTTCTTTTTTTACTTTAACAATTCTCATTTTCGTTCACTTTCTGATAACATTATCAAACATTTATCAAGTATTAATTTTCAACTCTCATTTATTTAATTTTCCTTAAATTTGATGAAACAATTATAATTGAATAATCGATTTTTTTGATGAAATCCAGATTAACAGAAGAAATTTTTATTCTTCCAAGAACAACAGAATCTTGAAAGTAGAATTTTTTCAAATAGAATAGAAGCCATTGAACTTCGATTAATCTCGTCACTGTCGTCTCAGCTGGCGAGATGATTGTGGCTCTAAACAACTGACATATTTACGATGTTCATCTAATGCTTCATTCCTTCTTTTCATAGATAGATAGATAGATAGATCTATATTGACAAAAGAAAATTTCTTAAGATAAATTCTTATTATTTTCTCACGTCAACTTTGTGGAAGAAATTCATCGAAATAATATAAGTACTTCATTTTTATCCTGTGTTAATTCACCATTAATGTTGCAGTAGTTTGAGAAGGATTTAAAGAGAATTCTTTGAGTTTAACAACTCGCACCATGAAAATTGATGGGAATAAGAATTTGGCAAATTTCTCGTCAATGCAATTCTCCGAGTTATTTTTCATTTTTCTTAAAGTTCCTTATGTGTGATCGGAATGAACAATTCATTTTCAACTCATTTATTATGGTCAGCAGTTGTCGCATCAGTTTCGGCAGTTAACAATAATCGTTCGAAAAAAGAATTAATTCTTTCTACAGAAATAAATTTGAATGATTATGTAATAGACATGTGACATGAAACGTTGCTTCCATTCAGTTTCCAATTCCTAATTATCTAACTACCGATGATTTTATGGTCATAGACGTATATTTAAATTTTACGTTCTAATTCTCTGTGTTTATGTATCCGAGAAAATGGTAGAAAATTTTTGTGAAATTTGTTGTTGTGTAATTGGTTGAATATCTAATGAGTAACATCGTTCTCGTACTAATAACTTGTCCACAGACATCATCTAATATGATATAGTAATTATATTATCAGGTGTACGGAAAGTTTCAGCGGTAATTTCGCACATTTCATTCATTTCTCTTTCAACACTTAATAGTTGCCAAATATACCATGAAATTATCTTTAAATAATAACTATGACATCATTCCAACTAATAATAATTCTTTTATTTTTTAACGACATTTTTAATATTTCATTTATTCGATAACAATTCGATACAAACAATAAATTCTAAAAAAATTTAAGTTTCTAATTTTTAGTTAAATATCTTAATCCCTCGTCTGAAATGACGTTGTTTATAATCTAAATGTAGTAGATTGAACATTTTTTTCTATTTTTAAAACAATTTTCCATTTATTTATTTCTTTGTTTAGAAATTGAGGTTCATTTGGTGATTCCATTCCATTATGTTATTGTGTTTGAGTAGATAATGTTTTTTTTGGATATTCATTAAAATTAATAAAATTGTCGATGAGGTATGTATTTATATCGATTAATAGGGATATCGTTTCAATTAAGATAACGGATGATGGGAATGATCATTTTATTCCCATCTATTGATAATCGGTCAATATTTGTGTAGGTGGCAATCAATTGGTGTTGTAGAGAATATGGTTAGAGTATTTCGATTCTTTTATTACTTTCGTTCACATCTAACTTCAATTTTGTTCCCAACAACAACAACAACGGTAATACGAACTCTAACACATTGTAATAGTTACGTTATCAAGAGTAATGATAAAGTGACATGATATAAATATCGTGACAAATTGTTTTATTATCCATTTCTGTTTAGGATGAACGAAAGAAATTTTTCTCCTGTGTCTCCATATTCTTCTTTAGTTTTGTTTTACAACAATTTCGTATTTTTTAAGAAGTTTCATTAGATAATGTCATCAATTTATTGTTCCTATTTCCACTGAAACAAAAATATCGGTAGTACGAAAAGGATATCGGTAGTAGGAAAGATATCAGTTCTTCTTCTTCTTCTCAAATATCCAACGAGATATTCGACATCTTCTGATGTATCATTGATTAATGAATTAGATGAATTTTGATTAACATTCTGGGACAATTATTTCGGGAAGGAACATTATTTGTAAAGTAATTCACTTCCTCTTTCACCACTCTTGAGTTGTTTAGAAAGGAATGAGATTTAATAACAGATAAAGAATCATGATGAGCATCCAATCTGAATAAATTTCATTTCCCACTATTGTTATCATTGTAATTCGATAAGGAGACAATCATTATTCTCGATGGAAGAAATATGGAATCACATTCCCATTGAAGAGTGTTAGGAGAAAATGTGATTAACATCGATATCAATAGTAACATTGATAAAAGAAAGAAATTGAATGACAAATGTCTAGAGAATACATCAACATTACTATCAACCAAAATTGGAATCCAATTTATTTTATCTTTTCAAAAAAAACTTTCATTCTGGAAAAAATATGACTAAAATTTCTCTTTGTACAAAAATTTCGTATTGGAAACATAAATCTCTTTTTACTATCTCTTTCTTGAAAAGATCCCGCAGTGGCCGATGAGGTATTTCCTGTTTAATTGTATTAATCAAGTGGAAACTGGAAAATAAACAGAATTTCTAGTCATCTTCAAAAGAGGTATTAGGAACAAGATGTTTTAGGAAGCTTTCCTTCCACCATCACAACTTCTATGAACCGGAAGCGAATTTCTCTTATTTTCATTCATTCTTGCTAGACACTCGTTGATGTTTTTCCTGATCCTATATTATACACCTGTCTAGATTGACCTCACTATCGATTGTATCGTATGTTGTACTTTTTTAATTTTATTTTTTTTCTTTATTCATTTTGACAATTTAATTATTTTTAAAATATAATTGCAAACTATTATGATTCCTATGAAATATTACGTCAATTATGAATTAAGTCTTGCTTTCCGATTAATCGATCATATCTGATATTATTTGAAATATTCTTTGTAAGTCTTCTATCGTATAATAATTATCATCATCATCTTAATTTCATGACTATTTGTTGGTCACTTATGTTGTGAATTTATCTGAATTTTTTGTTTATGCATATAATCGTAATAATCATCCTAATTATAATTAATGCATTTAAAGTTTAATGCAATTTTTGCTTTTTTACAAAAAAAAGTAAATAAGAAACTCTTTGAGAGTAAGAATAAATCAGATACTCTTTCGATTTGTTTTAAATTTGAGATTTTTCCCCTTTTTATTCATTTGAACCATTTTATGATTGTTTAGTAAAGTCAAGCAATTGGGATGAGTTGGTGTAATCATTAAAAATCAATCTTATATTCGTCTTATATAAAAATCCGAAATTAGTAACTTACCTAATCTGACAAAAGATATCCACTGAACAATTGATAGAAATAAAAAATTAGGAAGAAACTTCATCACCGAAAGTCAATCAAATTCTGTATAGTTCTATTGTGTTAGATAATATGTCAGGTAGTGATGGATTTATAATTGTATCGTCGACAAGTTAAAGTTTCATTTATGCAAAATTGCTTTTTTTTACTTCATAAGAATTAAGAGGGTTGTGTTATTTATTTTCCTTTTGTTTTTTGGCCACCAAATTTTCAGATAGATGAAACGGATTGAAAAAACTGAATGAAGTAAAGGTGATGTTAGCAACTTTCAAATTAAATTGAAATTTCATTATGAATTATTATTTCGCCTGATGCGATCTTGTAACGTGAGTTTATAATGACCTCGTTCTAAATTGTTTAATATCGGGCATGTAATCGTGTTGCATAAAATGCCTCGTCTTAATCATTGAGTGTGTGCTTTACGTCTCTTAAACATTGCCAATGGTCATCAATGCGATAAAAGTAAAACGTGTGAAGCGATTAGGTAGTGAAGTAATGAATCGATTTCATGTTTCATTCAATTCGAGCCACTTAACTCGTTCTCATCATCACATTTCTCACTTGAAAACTTTCATTGACCCCGTTCACCATTCATCAGTCTCTCGCACATACACACAAAGATCTATTTTCTTCCATTTCTTTTCTGTTAGTAACTGATCGCATTTATATATATATATATTCTATTTGTGTACATGTATATATTTCGTTGTATCATCGACTCATAATCGTAAAAATATATCCCATTTACCTCCGATGGTATGTGAAAAACCTCAAAGACAAATAAAAATTGAAGATGTATATCTACAATAATAATCGATAAATGGAAATGTTGTAAAAAATGATAATGAACCTAACGTGAATTTCGTTTATCAAATGTTAGTCCAATTTTAGGTGTTTCATCTTCGAATATTCTGAGTAATGCGTTATTCTGTTTTACTCTACCATGCTATGACTATTTTAATTATAGAGTATCTTCTCCAAATAGCGACATCTCAAACATTTTTTTCTTCACATTCATCATTCCTCAAATTATTCTTTCACTGAAAGACGAAAATTCATAAAAAAATCAGAAAATAAACGGCTATATTCAAATGAATATGAATCGTTTCAAGGTGCCAATCTTGTCCTAGAAGAATTCTGTTCGTCGAATGAATAAATTTTTGATCGTGAACGAAATGTGGATTGTAATAGAACACAAAAAGAAAGAAAGAAATATTTCCACTATATTTTTTGATTTGGATAAACTAAATCTTTGTTCAATCTATGTAATCCTTTTATTCGCTACTTCTCACAATACATCACAATCGACATTGGCCTCGGACAACTTAACGTGTTAATTCATTTCCGCCTGAGCTCATCATCAAAACCGGTTCAATATTGATTAGGTTTTTTGTTACGTGGCAACTTGGAAGTTTTAAGACGAAACTTTCTTCTTATCGGATCATTTTCTGTGAAGAAGAGATGAACATGGAGAGAATAATCCGATAACTGAAATTCTGCTTATTTTCATGATGTGCGATCTAGGACATAACAAACATTACATAAGTACAGTTTCAATTAAATATTGGATGGCAAATAATTGAAATATATGTATATATAATATTCGTTCATTTTAAGAGATCCAGTTATGAATTATCAATAAATAATCACACATTATTCTCATATCAGTTCCTTTTATGTTCAATCTAAAAAAATATATCCTTCTTTATCTTCTATTTTTTTCAACTAAATGTCAGTGATTTTTTGAATGATGTGTATCTCGTTCAATATGTGTCAGAGTTCACCAGTGTTTCCTAACACGCCTGTTCATAAGTCTCACAATATGATTGTTCAACTTATTATCATTGTCTTCCCCCCTTACAAGGTGTCAATGCATTCTTCTCCTTTTACCAACGTTTCATGATATCAATGCATCAAACATATTTCCCCTGATTGTATATTCAGATTGAAATAATATTTAACACTTTTCCCCCATAATAGCTGTCGAGGATGTTGTGCTTTATTATGAAAGTAAGTAAAACTAGCTTTTCTATGGTATATTTTTTCAGATAAGTATTTTCAATTTTTAGTTCGTTAGTTAGTTCGATCGTCACCTAAATTAGAATTAATAAGTTTTCATTGTTCTCCTGGTCGCGCGAAGGCAAAAGAATTTTCTTACCCACATCATTTACTTCGATTCTATGACATATCATTATGAACTATGGTCATAAATCCGTTGAATTGAAAAATTATTTCAATGAGAAAATCTTCTTTCTCTTCCTTTATTTTTGAGGCATTTCCGAACAATAAATCAATTTTTTTATTGACGAAAACCAATAACTTCCGATGAGTTATATTTGAATAGGAAAAGTTGTATAGAATTTTGATTTTTATTGGAAAATATATTGAAAGAGAATTATCAGTAAATTATCGATCAATAATGCTTTTTATGAAGAAAATATTGTCATTTAATATCAATTCAATACAATCTAACATTTTAATTATAATGCACATTAAACAATGAGATAAGAATATCTGAGATAGGAAATTGAATGAAATTTTGTCAAGAAATAAATAAACCAGGAAATTTAAAGTAATGAATGTTCAAATAGTTAATTATACGTAATAACTGATTTTCGTGTATTGTATTACCTTATTTCGATGTTAAAGGCAAGAACAACTTTCACAATAATATATACAATTATGTTGCATTTCTACTTTGTTCTGTGTTTTCATGTATCATAATTATCGGTTGCTAATAATCGGTACTTGACTCTAAATTGATCACGTATTTAATCCGCGATACATGTACAAAATTCCGGTAAGTATTATTAGTAAATATTAGGTATTCCATTAAATCATTCATTCTTATGTAAGAATAGTCAATAATCAATACAATTAACAATTATCGATTTTTTCTCAAATTCCATTCAGAGTTTTTATGACAATATAGTGAAATCGGATATTGTACGTTTTCAATCAATAATAGAATTGTGAGGTATAACCGACTACTATTATGTGATATGTCATATAATTTTGTTTAATAATATTTTAAGACGAAAAGATCCAGCAACGAAAAGAAAGTGATAAGAGGGGGAATTGTGGTAAGTGCAGAGAATTTGCAAGGAATAATAATTTGTCATTCAATAAGAATGTAATTGGTAAGGTATTTCAAATGTCGATTGATGTCAATTATAAATGAGAAAATTATTAATTAGAAACCATGATAGAAAACTCGTTTATGAGTGACCAATGGTCACTTGAGAGATTCAATTAAAAACTGTTTCTTTTATATTTCTTCACCATTATTTCTCTCGATTATTATTATCTGAATTGTTAAAGGAATCGTCTTCAATTCCTCGATTATTGAGGAATAATATCTTCTTCTCCTATTCTCTAATTGACCAATCTTCTCATTGATTGTTACAGGAAATTGCATTTCTTACATATATCCAATATCGACAATTTGGAGCTATTTGATATAGTTTGACATTTCGATTTTAATTCTTCTTCTCCCATACGTCTCATTGTTTGTTGTCGTCTCTTTCTTTGATTCGGTTACTACTAATGACGGAAACGCGATTGAAAGAACTTCACTTATCTTATTTCAACAGTGTTTCCTCAACATTTACGTTGACGATGTAAATAATTTGAATCGGATCGTGACGAAGTAGCTCGTCAATATTTCTTTACGAATTTCCGTTCGTTTCAGATGGCTCAAATCACTTTCATTGTTGAACATTGACTTTAAATATTTCACAAAGCCTTACGAGTCTCCCTCGACAATTTTCTACAATAGATATTTCCAATAGTAAAGAAAACAATGGAGAATACTCCACTTTTCTTCTTTCTTTCATGCACTGTTTTGTCACGATTTCCACCAGATGGCCATTAGTGTCTTAGAAGGTGAGAATAGTTAAACAAACTCAAGATTTTAGTCATCGATACTTGAACCGATCACAAACGAGATGATTGACGGATATCCGTTTCCTGTTCCTATGAATATGAGAAACTTCTATACATCAAACCAGCACAACTTTACAATAACTGACCAACGATTAATTATTGTTTCTCTTATCAAATAGGCGTTCGTAGCTATAAAATATTTCTTGGAATTTTTCTTAAGAACTCGTTTAAGTTCTTAAAAAGTTAAAGATTCTTATTTAGAATAAATTTTCAATAAAAGATTATTTTAAATATTAATTTATTATTTTGAGACGATGCATGAAACATCAAACCAATATGTGAATGATTGATATTATGTATGAGATCGATTGGGGACAATAAGTATATAAATTGTCAATTAATTGATTGTTCAAATAGAGGAAGTGGATATCGTCCATTCTAGCGGCACTCATCAAATGAAATTTTGGAGTGCCTTCTGCTACCATTCGTTCGTTTTCAACAACTATTTTATAAGATCGTCTATTCTTTAACGTCAATTCATCATTTTCTTATTCTTAGCAATTATTTTATATATTTAATTTTCCATTTCTTCCATTTTTGTGCACAATTCCTCCACTTATTATCTCACATATTTTCATAGAATCGTTTCGATATGAAAATATGATAAATTACTCATCATCTCATCATTATTATTGTTCTCATTATAATTATTATTATTATTGTGAGACCTGTACGTCTTATGATTATTTATTACAGATGAAAACAAAAACATTATGTAATTAGATCATTGTCTTATATAAGCAATGATGAGTTATTACTTTAAGAATTAGATAACTTATATTTTTCTACTTCTTCAACTTCTTCTTCGTTTTCATTTAATTCAATCAAGCTCCATCTTTATTCAGTTCAAATCATTTCTTTTCCATTCTTCTCATCTTCATTTACATCATCATTATTATATCCTCTAATCAGATTTTATATAATTTCTCTCACTGAAAAAAAAGGAAATTGAACTTCACAATAAGAGAAATCAGAAGAGCATTTTGAATGAATGAAAATTTGCAAATGAAAATTGAAATTATTGAATTATAAAAATTTTCTAAAATCATTAAATGATGCAATCCATATTGAGTTTCATATTAATAATTTCCATTATTCCAATTGATCGATATTACTGCAACTTATTCTCTTCGTCATCAATATCCAACAATGGAATATATCAACTTAATTCATTACATTCTCGTAACAATGTTCTTCTTCAACAATCGTTGAAGAGAAGAAAAATCCTTTTACCCGAAGAAGGTGCAGCACAATTGTTTAAAGAGCAAATTCTTCAAAATAACAATATCAAGTTATTGAACGAACAACAGATATATACTTTGACTATATTCGACATATTTAATCATATGCATCAAGATAAGCAACTTTGGAATCAGAAAGAAGTAGTCATTTTAAGAAAGATTGTCCAATTACAAGAATTCGAAAACTTCCTAATTTATCAAATTACTTCACTTCCTTTGAATATTCAGCTATTTGTCGATGGAGAAAGACATGTTAGAGAAGTATCTGATTATGCTTTTTCACAGAAACAATTGAATCATGGAAAGGTTTATATTCAAACTGTATCTCACAATCAAATCAAATGGAGAAAATTGATATATTTCAAAAATGCGACAAACAACGAATTGTCTTCATCGAAAATCATTTTATATTTTCTTGGGAAATTACAATTCAAAATAAAAATTAACATTCAGCAACTTATTAAAAGTCGAACATTCCAACATTTGAAACGGAAATGGCCCATATCATCATTGGAGAAACTGCAGAAACTGAACTTCGATTTTCGACTTCTCATACTTCCAACCGATCTTTGGGCTCCAACATTCTTTAATTCAACTTATATTAAGAATCATGAAATTGAAACAGCACAATGTCAAGTGCAACTACAGTTATTGGACGATAATCGATTACAACAGAATTCTCTAACTGTTGGAAATTATGAAGAAAAGGAATTATTCTCTAATTTCCATTTCAATATTAGCGGATGTCTAGAGAGTATATACGATTTAACAACCAATCTACAACAATTATATTTCATCATTAAACAAGTTAGTTTAAAATTTAATTTTCATTGAATTAAATTAAGTTCATCGATTCAGAGATAATTGATAGAATTGTTCAGCATTTATATTTGACTTCTTCCTCAGATTAAGTTCTTGATACAGAGCTGTAACACAGATACTAATCGAGTTTATGATTTCAGATTCATCTTCTCCCAATAATAAGAATAATTCTTTGAACACAATACAAAGATCTCGATAAGTAATCAGCTCTAAGGAATGAATTAGGAGAGAATTATGGCAAAAAATTAAGAACTTTTTTTTTCCGTATCTAAAATATTGAATAATACAGATAACTTATCAAAATTGTGTTTAGATTTCACTTTTTGAATTACTGCCAAATAATCGGAAAAATTGAAAATTCCATCGCCATTGAGATCGATTGCGTTAAATAAAAAACGAGATATATTCCTCACTTCTATTGTTGAATATTCAGTTTTCATAATCTATTTTCAAATACTTTTCTAAAAATATGCGAATTATATACATTTCCTAACATTATGAAATGTATCAAAATTCATTTCGCCGGTAGGACAGTCGATAATGAAATCCTTATAACAATTTTTCACTTCCTCTCTTTCCATTTTATAATATTTCGCATATTTCTTCGCCTTCTCTTCAGGTAATTCTAAATTTTTTGAAAAGAAACCTCCCATATCTGCAAGTCTAATCTCTTCGAATTTCTTCTTTTCTAGGACGCGACGGATAGATATCGAGTGAGATCAACAGATCGAATGATGAATCTAGACCAAATGAAGAATAAAGATTTCTTATTAAAATTTTCCAATATCTATTCAATCGAAAACGATATTCAACAAATTAATAATTTAAAAACGAAAATTTATGTGGAAGTGAGTGATCGATTAAATTTGGTTCGATTACTTTTAAAATTTCGATTACCATTCGATTGGAATGAATATATTTCTTCATCGAATATAATGAATCTCGAATCGATAATCGATAAGAAAAGTTGGTTGGATAACATGGATGATACAGTTCCCGAATTAAAAAACGGTTGTACATTATTAATATATGATAGATTGCAAGAATTGTCATATGATGAATTGGATGAGATTACGTTAAATGGCATACCAGAAAATTCGATAATTACAATTACAAATCAATCGATTTGTTATAAAGACAATGATAAAAATCTTCGATTTATTCTAATAAAATTACCGGTTTATGGTCAATTGCAATTAACATCATCCCAGACATTTACTGATGAAGACTTGACAATCACTGCGTTGACTATTGGTGATATGTTTACAACGAATAACTTAAATAATCTTCAATTACGATATGAAGCACCGAAAGAAATTGGAACTTCCATGATTGTTGATAAAATCCATTTTGACGTAATTGATTCGAATGATAATCGTTTAACTGATCAAATATTAACGATCCTAATAAAGCCAATTAACAATATCGCCCCTACAATTGCCCAGCCATTTAAGGAAAACGTCAAAGTTTACAAAACCGGAAATTCTACCGAATATCTTTATGAGTTTCATATAAATGAGAATGAGAATATTCTCCTTCCAAAAGATTTGTTCAATATCAAAGATCATGATAGTGAATTGAGCGAATTGTCCATCGTGCATATGGGAAATGATGATTCTTACATAATTTATAATCAACAAAGTTTAAAACTTCCGTTTAAATGAAATTTATTTTATTATTCGTTTCTAGATCCGAAGATATCACTCCAACGGTTTAAGTTGACGGATATTTTAGAGAAGAAGGTTTATATAAAACCGTTAGGTAAAACGAAAAGTGCGACTATTCACTTGAAAGCTTTCGATGGAATACAACAAAGTAACGAATCAATGAAATTAATTATCAATATTAAAGTTCCAATATTATTTGACTTAAAAGAATTATTCATTATTTGTAGAAAATTGATGACGATGAACCCTATTTTAGTCGATTCGATGAAACTAATTTTAGATATTTTTGCAACTATTTCTCGTCCAATCGATCACTTTGTGCATTTAAGAATTTATTTGAATCAATTGAAGATTCTGATACGAAAGAGAAAGATATTTTCATCGAATTTATTGCTTTCCCATTATTTGGAAAGATTCTTTTTCAGTCAAACACACAACAAATTTATCATATTCAAATGAAACAACTATATAATTATTTACAAATTAAAGATTTCTTGCTCGTTTTCAAAAAGAATTATCCGTTGAATATCGAAAGTAAATATCAACGAGATTTCTTCATCGTACGATTAAGTGATCGAAATGAAAATAAGAAAAATTATACAATTTTCATTCAATTTCCTAAAGAATTCTTCGAACAAGATCGAAAACGATTACATCAGAAATTGCAAGAAGAAATGCAAATGAATTATGCATTGCCTATTATTAAACGCAATCGATTATTGGTAATGAAAGAAAGTTCTATTTTTTTCTTTTAGTTTCTGATCTTTTCATTATTTTCTTTTTAGAATCATCTGTAATCATTAGTAACAATTATTTGTATTCAATCAATGGTTATAACAATCAGAGTACGAATATTTTTTATATTTATCGAACTATTCATCCATCAAATAACCAAATCAGTTTGTTGTTGAATGAACAAATCATTCCTCCAAATACAACGTTTACTCAAAATGATATTAATAGAAGTTTTATTCAAATTCTTTTCCACAAATATTCTCTACTGATTTTCCAGAAAAACTGAAACTGAAAAGAATGAAAACCGATCGATTACCTCGTCAAATTGGTTGGTTTGAATTCGACATCATTTGTTCAACGAATCAACAAAAACTTTCAAAACAAAAATTTCATTATGAAATTCAAAGAATATCGATGAAACCTCAAATTCACGGGAGTAAACTAACGAAAATTCAATTGAATAGGAAAATTAACAAAACTAAATGTTATTGTTTCGATATGACCGAAGCATTCTTCATATATGACGTCGACAATTCGCCCGAAGAATTAAATGTTAATTTAATTTCAAGAAATCCATCAGGTTTGTTCTTTAATTATCTCTTTTTAACAATATCTTTTATCGAATCAGTTTATTTATTCAAAAATAATACGAAAAGTCAATGCTTGTTTGAGAAAGGAAACGCCATTTACTCGTTTAAAATCAGTGATATTTTAAGAAATACAATTTGTCTCAATATTCATCGGAATTATTATGATAATTTCTTCATGAACTTTACAATTGACGATGGATTAAATAAAATAGCATATGATATGGAAATGAAACAATCCGTGGAAATTGTAAGAAAGGAGAATGTTTCAATGACGATATCATCTGAATGGATTTACAAATGGAACACAAGAGATGGATCATGTAAGAACAACCAAATTATCGATTATTATTATTCAACTAATTCATCTTTAGAAATTGAGAAGGAAAACGATTTGGAAAAATATAAATCAATCTATCTCATTTTAAAATCGGGTAGATCTTTTAATTTAGAGAGTTCTCGTAATCATTTGTGGCGAGTAACTAATCAAATTTCATTGCACGATTGGTTGAGAGGTAAAGGAAGATTAAGAATGATTATGAAAGAGCCAAAATCCACAAAGAATAAAATTTCAATTTCCCTCAAATTTTTCACAACTAATTCATCAATTGTATTTTATGTGAATGGGAAGAAATGGAATCGATTAAATTGGATAGACATTATCATTAAAATAGATTTGAAAGAGTATTTTCATTGTCGAAATTATTTATTAAATGAAATCGAATTGCTGAAAAACAAAGGATTCGCTCACATCTTTCAATTGAGCAATAATCCATTATCATTAAATGATTCATATGGACGTGTTATTACACAAAATGAATTAATGGCAATTAATTCAAATAAACGATACGGGTCAATCTCTAATATCGTTTATAAGATTCAAACACAACCGAAATATGGTCGAGTCATGAGAGATAATTCAATCGTTTCCATGTTCTCTCAAATCGAAATAAATAATAGGAAAATATTTTATGAATTGGATTACCATTCGTTATTGAGTGAAGAAAATAATCGATATCGTCGATATTCTCAATATCATCAAATGGACGAACGATCTAATCTTATTCCTACAAACGACCGTTTTACATTCTTCCTCTGTAATGGACAGAACTCTTGTCGACGAAAAGAATTCACTTTCATCATTCAATGGTCGGTCATCCAATTCTTAAAACAACGTCTACCGTCCACCATCTCTATTGTTACATCGGTGTCAACTGTTTCGAATTCGTTCGCTAAAATTGAGAAAAATAAAAATTCCATTAAAGTTCCAGCACCAATTTTAAATTTGAAGAATATCAATCAAAAAGATTATATAGATATCGTTTCTGCATTAACAAATGGTTAGAAATGCTCATTATTTATTCTCTCAATTCCATTAATCCATTTCCATTTATTTAGATTATTCAACATGGGAATTGAATTATGTTAAAACGGAAATACAAGTGGGCGAATTGCTGGTCAAACGAATTGGTAATCTTCAACATCACGCTAATATCGATTGTTTGACGATGTTAAATGAACAAGTCATATTCTCTCACCAAATATATTTTGATGAAGGCGAAAGTCTTCAACCCTGTCAAATTGTTACGCCATTAAACAAGTTAGAATCATTTTGTGGAACTTTTCGAATAATAATATAATTAACTTTTTTTTAAAGGAGTGAACATGTTTATAAAATAGTTTTAACGAATGCTCAATATACTTTGGTGAGTGGGAATGATGAATTATTGATTCAATTGATACCGCCCGAAAAATTGACAGAAAAAGATCGCCGTTCATTGGGATCGATGAAGAAATATTTATCGAAATTTAATTTTACTGATATTACTCTCAAACTAAAACATTTCTTAAATGAACCGATTGCACCGAAGAAGAATATTCAGTTGAATATTAATCAGAAGAATATTTGGTTAACAAGAATTAATGAGAAGTTAAATTTGTCTCTGAGACTTGATGGAGAATCAGAAAGTCAAGAAAGAATACTTGTGGAATGCCTCATAAAATTTATTAACGGAACAACTCGTGAATTACCAAAAATGAGTTATGAGATTGAGAAGAACTTCGAAAGATTAATTACCTTCTTGTTTCCGTTGTATTTCCAACGTTCGTCCATATCTGTCAATGAACTGATCGATAACAATGAATTACCTCATATTATCGAATTTCGATTAATAAATGCATTACAAAATTGGACCAAGATTATAAACCTGAAACAAATTTTATTTAAAAATCAAGACGGATTAGTTGATACGAAGTTTCATGAAATTAATTCATCAATGAAACATTTAGAAAATTCGAATTCATGTCAGTTACAAATGAATATCAATTTACAATTGGAACAATTCTTATTGTCTTATGAAAAAGAGAGAACGTCCACGAAATTATCTAATTTCGATAACTTCTTATTCGACGTAAATTCTTTATCGTGTACCTCGGAACAAACGAAAAGAACTATTGTTATTATCAATTTTTATCTCCATTTTTCCATTAATAATAATTATATGTATTTTCTAGCATGTCGTCTGTAATTGTACGATGTTGGAATGTAGATATTTTGAAAAGAAACCTTTAATTCTACGAGAAGAAATCAACAACGAAAAACTTGAAATTATAAAAGTGAAACAGATATCAACTTGTCCGAAAAGTTTTTTTAAATTTTGCTTTGGAAAATTCTTCATAAAGTTATTTATGATAAAATTTTTAGAATTACTATCGGAATTCGATTTGACGTTTTCGATGAAAACTTTTCCGTTTTATGAAGAGAATAGTATGGAAAAAAATGAAATTAACAACTTTCATTTTGGTGATATGTTGTATGGATTATTATCATTACGACCGACGAATGAACAATATTTGACAGATATTTCCCTAATCGGTATCGACGTGGAAATTCGTGAGAATAGAACGTTAAATTTATTTGATCGTTCCAATGACAATTATTTGGATGACAATATGTATCGATTGAAATATAAATATTCAGAAAATCGATTAATTTATTTCAAGTTTCTTCTATCGGAAAATATGTTAAATGGAATGAATGTAAAGAATGAGAGAAATCTATTCAAAATTATCATCAAATTATCAATTATTATCCCGAAGATGTCTGATGAAATGAAACTTGAATTTCATAATAAAAATATGCAAATTGTTTCGAAAGAAAAATATAATAATTATGTTAAAGTCAACTTACTTTTAACTCATTCATTCAATGCATTATATTATGAAACGAACGATAAGAATTTAATAGAAACAGGAAAATTAACCGACAATTTATTGGCGGATGATCCGATGGATGAGAATAAGAGGAAAGATGATGAATATAATGCAATTTTAAATGGAACGGTAAGTTTCCATCGATCAACGACGTTATTGATTGTAATAATCATTAGTTTGATAATCATTTCAATCATTATGATCATATCAGTTCGATGTTTTATACGACGTTCTTCCCGATTGAAACCATCAGATGGTTTTCTGCATAAGTCAATTAGTACCCAAAATGACAATAATATTCTTTCAAAAATGTCATTTGCTTCCTCTTCATCATTGACTGATATTATGAATACTTCTCCAAAAGCTCATCAAATCAATTCAACGAAACAATCAATGTTAAGTGTCGACGATAAGAAGAATAATATCAAAGTGACAATATTAGAAGATGAAGATGAGAGTCAACATGATAAAACGGAAGAGATCGATGGAAGAATGAAGAATTTGGATACGAATAATAATATTGAATTCATCAGAAATCTTACCAAGAAAATTAATGGGACTTCCATCGACAACGGAAAACGTTCTCGTTCAGTATTTTCTGTCAACGCCAATTTACATCCTAAATTATTACCTGAAGATTGGAAGTTCGATTCTCCATTAAATTCCACAGTTAACAAAATTGATGCAGCTATCGAACAAGCTGAAGAGCATTTGAAATTTCTTTTTATTAATGACAAATCGATGATTAGCAATTGCTCCAATCTTCCACTTTCTCCTACAACTACTACTAATACCGTGAATCAGAATATTCCAGAATGTAATTCAGGAAATAACCCTAATGACAATGAGACAACAATGCAACGAATAAAGAATAGTGAAAATATTAAAACATTATCGAAAGAATTATCCAAATGGAAAGATAATCATGTCACTCCCTTCTATGCGATCACCAATCCTTCATATCAATATCAACAACAACGATTTGAGGAATCATCAATAACAGAAGGAGAAGCTCATTTGAATTATGATAATCAAATGTCAGCTAGTACCACATCATTTCTGACGGATTCGAAAAAACTCAGTTTCGATTATTCCACCTCCAACAACGAATCAAGTGAATGTCATGACCTAAAGAAAACGAACAATTTCCCAATGAACAATCATATCTATTATTCACGAAACGAAGATTTCTCTCCCTTTTTGGAACCGGGATTACCTCGTCTATCGTTAGCCTCGACAATACAAAATACGGAAAACAATAACGATAATTTAACGATTGATTAAGATTTATATCGTGAAAATTTTCAAAAAATTTTCTCTTTTTCAATTTTTTGTTTCCATTTCTATTTTTCTTTATCATTCATTTATTTGTAAAGTTTATTGAATAACATTCTGATTTCTCATCATTTGATATATGAAAACTTTAAGTTTACAACATCATTTCATCAACTTTAACTTAAAAGAAATCTAAAATTTTTAAAGAAAATTTCTTAAAAGAGACATTAGATCAAGATCATTCTCAATGATTATGTTCAAACTATTAACCAACATATGAATAGTTATGTAAAAATTCAACTAGTGATAATGAGGAATCATTACAAAAGAATTATGAATTATTATGGAAGAGAATGAATGAATCATTGCCATTTGTCATTTACGCATAAAACTGTTCTACATGATTATTATCAATCGTTCAACGGAACCGTTGACTAGTTTTGTTTTGTTAACTTCTATTCTTTCAATCGTCAAGGAGGAAAATAAGAAATTGTTTCATTAGTTTATTTGATGTTTGCTGGTCCATTGACAATTAGGTAAGAATTTAAATGATGCGTCGGAGGTACAAATCAGCTATAAATCGACGATAAAGAGAACTTCTTCTTCAACAATTTCATTGTGAGAAATTTCCATCATTTCTCGGAAATATTTCGAACATAAATAATTTCCGTAAAATTTCTTGCGTCTCATTTTTATTAATTGTTCTAAAGTTCTTTCTTATTCTTCTTTCTCTTTAACGAATAGACCATGTACAAACATTTGTCCATTGTCACATTATTGCTCGTATCGAGCTTCGTTCTATTCACATCCGTGAGATGTGAATCCGACGACGATTCGATGGAAGACTTGGTGAATTTCTTACGTTAATATTTTGGACTAATAATTTTGATATAAATAATTTTTGACTACTCATTTTCTTTAGAAAAAGATGAAGCTCATACGTTTTTGAAACGTTTCTGGAGTTCCAAATCTCCCGCCCAAATTAAGAAAGCTAATGACATTAAACGGGAAAAGAATCGAGAAAAGGCACACAAAGGATATGAAAAATTGTGCGAACATGCCAAACCTGGTGAATTGCGAGCATGCGTTCCATTGAATCCTTTATGTTCAATTCCTGATGCATAAACGAACACTTCTAAATCCACAAATATAATTTTTATCGGCCAATTTCCACATGTTCAACATATTGTTTCAATCGTTATAATTTCAATTTTCCAATTAACTCTTTTTCCCCATTTGAATGGAATTAATCGTCAATCAATCGCTACCCCCAAACGAAGAAAGACAATTATTATTTTTCATAAAAATATTTTCCATTTTATTTATTAAACGAAATAAATGATTTTGATAGAGTTATTTTTTACACCAATATTCTCATGAGTTTAAGTTTCTTCTGAAAATCTCAATTACTTTCAAAATAAAATATTATTATTATTACGTATATAATATAACAGTATTACATACCACTTTAATAAATCGTATGACTTATGACTAATTAGTATTTACAATAGTAAAATAGTAGTAGTATAATTATTTCTAAATTATATGTTGAATTAAATTCAATTAAAACTATCTTACTTATCGATAAATGTGAAACGAATAAAATTCTTTTTGTTATTAGTAATTCTCGTTAGAGATAATGCAATTTCTCTTATTATTAGTCGATATCATTGGTAATATAAGTACATTGGAAGGTTTCTATTGTCTATTATATAACATACAAACACACAACGACAGTGAAGGAATGACATATACATAAATTTTATGATGGTTCGAAAGGAAATGTGAAATGAAATGGGAAAGATGAAATTTATTATGTCTTATTCCATAATCTTCCATCAGTTATATGACAAATAAACTCATCTACATAAGCACATTCGACTATGTGAGTCATGTACGATATGGTTACACTAAACATTAAAATAATTCATTGACGGGAAATGTTAAAACGAAATCAACATTGATAAGAGTTCCAATAATAAGAACAATAACAATTATTCCAATCATCATCGTCACCAACATCATCATCATCCACATATATATACATAGACACTTGCTTACATATTCAATTTCTTTCTCTTAAAAATGACATCAAAACGTGATGATTTCACTTTCATTTCTTACGCGACGTCAATGATGATATTGTTAAAGAATCGATGATTCTTTATGATTTCATTCCATTATCATTTATGAAATTAGAAAAAAGAGAACATTCTCTTCTATTTATTTATTCTTCCACAAAATTTACATAGTGAGAGAAGGTAATTTGATTTTCAGATGTTCTTCGGTATTTTTACCATTCATTCCACCTTTCATCGCAACTGATCGGCAAGATTTTATATTAGAATTTTCCGTCTAATTTCTACAGGTAGTAAGTTGTATTGGAACGCAGACGATTAATGACAATAATTAAAATGAGATTATACTTAATTTCCAAAATATTGTCTATTTCCTTTTTGGTGTGAGAATTGTGAAATAGGAAGAAGATTTAAGCCTCTCAAAAGTTACGTCCTTCTTTCCAGATGGCACATTAACGTTCTCGTAGTTATGTTTATGTGAAGGGAATGAATGACATTACATAATTTGATTAATCATAAACAAATAAATTTTCTCCAGATAATTAACGGAGGTTCAATAGAAAATTTTTTACATAATCTCTGATAAGCTGATAATCTTTGATAACTTTCATAATCGGTTATTATTATTGGTCCATGTGTAATTCGATTTTTATTAGGTAACTGATCTCAATTCATTCAGATTTCTACTAATTTTGTGCGAATTAGAAATATTTATTAATGAAATTAATTCGATAAAAGAAGAATTGAACGAAAATTATCATAATAGTTTAATAATAATGTTTAAAAGTATCCAGTCGTTTTCCAAAATTTCCCTTCGCACTTCGCATCAATATCACTAGTAACAATTATGTCACTGAGATTTTTTTGGTCATCATAATCGATAGTAAAATTTTCTTTAAAATTTATTAAAAATAATTTAAAGTTTCTGCATTGTTATTTGAGAATGACACTTATTGAGAATAAGTTATTGTTTGAGTAGTCGGGACCTGTTTATTTGGAAATGAGAGGTAGCTATTGAAGGTGATGCATGCAAATTAATATTCATTCTATTATTGAGAGACCATGAATTGAAAGTATGAGTATATATGAGAACATCGAACAGTTTTTTTATGTAGGAATGAAGTTAAAATTTTTGATAATAACATCAATGTGTTTCCAATAATATTATCAATAATAATTGATTTCAATGAAAACGATTGAAGAATATAATAGACCAATGTTTAATTGTAAGAAAAGTTATACGAATATTATTTTTATACAATTTTACTAATTCTATTCAATTGTCAGTTGTACAACGTACTACTGACGTTCGTATTTTGACCCGAACCGTTTTCGTAAAGAAACAATTTATTAATTTTTAGAAAATATTTTTTCTTATGAGAGAATATGACATTTGTCAATACTTCCTCCGCAGTACTTGTTGAAGAATTACCTGGTGTAACTGTTATCTCGCGGACACCTTATTCTTCCACATTATTGAAAGGAGGCTCTTCTACATCAATTCCTGAGAATATAGAGAATGATTCACCTACCCGTCAACATCACTATTATCATTACCATACCAATT
This sequence comes from Seison nebaliae, assembly GCA_023231475.1. Taxonomy (NCBI): domain Eukaryota; kingdom Metazoa; phylum Rotifera; class Pararotatoria; order Seisonacea; family Seisonidae; genus Seison; species Seison nebaliae. The sequence continues at coordinate 11,448 of JALJEE010001331.1, read as the reverse complement.
CATCAAGCAACAATGATTCTTTAGAAGAATTATCTCCAATTGTGCGCAATACTCAATATGATGGGAAATATAATGGGAGAGGAAAGTATAAACGTAATGAAATCTCTCAATCAAAATCTTTAACGAATTTAAATGAACTTCAAAATGCTGAATTGAAAGAAAATGAATTCCTTAATTATCAAGTGCAAGAAGTCCAGAAGATAAGAGATCAAGCTGAAACGGAAAAACAAGAATTGAAGTTATTGAATGGACGATTAACGAGTTTAATACAAAACATTAAATCTTTGGAAGAGATTCAGGAGCGTTTAATGATGGACATGAATGAAATAAAAGTAAAACTATTTGAAAAATCTGATAAAGAAAAATTGAAGGATGACAAACGTTTAGATGATGAAAAAAATCGATTAACAAAATCGACAGTAGATCAAGCAAGAATTGACGTTCAATATCAAAGAGCGAAACGAATGGGCGAATTATGGCGTGATCGTAATGTTCATTTGGAAGTGGAAAGGAAAGATCAAAGATCAAAAATTCGATTACTAGAAAGTTTATTGAAAGAATTAATTGATAAAAAGAATCTTTTGGAGTCAACACAAGAAGCCAAATTGGGGAAAGTGAATGAATATGAGAAAGAAATCGAAAGATTAACGAAACAGATTGAAGAGAGTAGATTGACAATTGATGATGAACATCGGAAGCAAACCGATTTAGAATTGACGAATCAACATTTAAGAAGAAAGATCAATGAAGAGAATGATGTTCATTTAGCATTAATCAATGAATTGGAGGCACAAAAGAAATTCTCTACAACATTCAGTCAAGAATATTATAAATCGATTTTACCAGAAATTATAGAAAAATTAAGAAAAGATTTTAAAGAATTGAATGATATGACGAAAGAAGATTGGAATAATTATTACATAGAACAGTATGAAGAGGCAAAAATCCAATATAAACAACAACAAGAGACGTATGGTAAAATAAGAAAAGAAGAAGAAGTTGAGATTAGTATAACATTGGACAGATTAAAGAAAGAAATGGAAGATAAGTTGAGAATGAATAAAGAATTGAAGAAGAAAATGAAGGAATTGGAAGACAAATTAAATGGTTTCCGTTATGAGAACGATAATGAATTAGCGAAGAAACAAGAGGATATTAATAAAATACGACATGGAATTGATCTTATTCATCAAATTGTAAATGAAGCTGAAAATCAACATCAAATTGAACAAATGAGAATTAGAGATTATAAAATGAAACAACCGAAAAACAAACATGAACATAGTAAATCGGTAGTGGCACCACCAAAAAGTACCACAAAGAAATACGTTACAACAATCAAAAAACGAATATATGATCCAATTCAACGAGCTCAAGTTATTAAAAAATATAAAAGAATTCCCATGAATTCTGGTGATGAGACAACTTTGAATAGTGAAGATATTAATGATTATTCCAGAGATTATTCCAAAGATTATTCTCGAGATTATTCACAAGATTATTCGAAAAATTACTCTCGAAATTATTCGAATAATTATTCACGAGATTACTCAAAAGATTACCCAACTCAGCGTTCGATTTTTAAAAGAACTTTAAGCACACCAAGTTTAGTTTTCGAAAAAGATTTCTTCGATAAAAAGTATGGTAAACAAGAAATTAAGAAACCACGTCGAAAATTAGTGAGAGTAATCGATGAAGATAATTCAGACGATCAAGAATATCGATTAACTAAAATTGAAGGAGCAGACAAACCACATCTGAATCATCGAATAAAGAAAGTTATTATAGATGTTAGTGATTCAGAAGTAGATAGTCAGAATGGACAACGTATAACTAATGTAGATCTGATAAAGTATCGGAAACCTGATGCCGACGTGTTGAAAGGTGTTGATTTGGGAATGTTTGACCATTCGAAGGATTATCGAAAATTTTCACCTGACGACCAATCCAAAAATCTTCAGAGTAATATTGATCAAGTGAAATTGGCTGAGCAGCAAAGACAAGCAATGTTACAGCAGTTACATCGGGAAGATATGCATCGGTATCAGAAACATAAAATTCGAAAAAATATAGAATCAACCACTTCTAGCGTATATGATTTAGGAAAAGAAAAGTTTTCAGTTTATGCTTTTAAAACCTTGCATTCCGTCAACGACGAGAAGAAATACCATGATGGGAATTCACATCCTTTGCATCATAATAGTTCCTTATATTTAGCATGGTATCGAGATTTGAAAGATGTGATTTGCGTGAAAGTCTATGACAAAGATCGTCCGTCAACTAAGAAAAATAGAAAATATTTTGATTTGTTAAAGTCGGATGACCTCCAACGAATTAGACATGAAAATTTATGTCAAATGTTTTTCGTTGAAGAAGATCCTCAAAGAATTTACGTGGGTTTTGAATATATATGTGGAGGCTCTTTACAAGAGTTATCAGATAATTCTTCTTATAACCGACAGACGTTGGATGAAGAAGATTTGAAATATTATGCGGTTGAAATACACAATGGATTAGATCGTTTACATGAAATTGGGATAATACATCGAATGTTGAGTCCAATGAATGTCTTATTAGATGTAGAAGGTCGACCAAAGATTATCGACTATCAATTTGCGACTCGAGTTGACAAATATGGAAGAACGTATTCAGCGAAAGGCATTGCCGGATATATGGCACCAGAAATATTTGAAGCAGAACGAGAACCGGGAAAAGGTTATAGTTACAATTGTGATTGGTTTAGTTATGGAGCGACCTTATTTAAACTATTGACCAGACAAGAACCATATGTTCATCAGGATATTCACTTGGTAAGGAATATATTCTCACAAGGGAAAACAGCGGTAGAATTAGGTAGGAATCATAACAATATTAAATTAAGGTTAACTAAGACACCTCAGAATTATATTGAAACTCAAATAAAAGAACCGGATGATGGAAAATGGTCGGAAGATTTCAAATTTTTCTTAAATTCATGTTTGGCTTGGTCACCAGAAATACGTGCTGGCTCTAAAATATTATCACCTTATGATGGTCGAACGAATGATATAAGAAAGTTAGCTTGGTTTCAACAAGGGCAACAAGTTAGGAAACCACCATACCAACCAACAAAATCAATTATCTCACGGAATATGGGTGATTTAAATGAAGATCCGATTTGGACATTGTAATTTTTCAATTTTTTATCTTTCTCAAATTTTAGAATAGTTTTACAACAAATTTCAAAGGTTTGTCCAATAACCTTAATTTTATTATATTATTATCGTATTCCAATACTTTTAATAAAGATTATTCGAATACTCACCTAATTAATTCATAATTTAATCCTTAAATTAATTAGATTCATGCAACAAGGATGTGATTTATTTTATCTGAAAACACATGGCGTAAATGGTCTTATGATTATGAAATTATTTGCGAATTAATTACATGTTACACCAATTTTTCGTAAACCATTTACCTAGTAGGGTTAAATGAATCATAATAATGCTTCATAATAATTAATCGTAATAATGGTTCATAATAATGAATCATAATAATGCTTCATAATAATGAATCGTAATAATGAATCATATTCTTAATAAGTAATAATTTAATAATAACAATTGTTGACAAAAAAAACATGTTGAAAGAAAAATGATTTTTTAAGTTTCTCTTTTTGTTTGATAAACATTTATATTCAGTGATCTCATAATATGATATTCAAAGAAAAGATTGTTATAAAGATAAAAAATCTGATAGAAAATTGTTTATTGTAATTGTGAGTAAATATAAGTGAATAAAATGTTACTTTTCATAATAATATTCTTGAATTCCTTCTCCTACCACCAATTAGTTCCAAAGTTTGTCATTCCAATAGAGTTGATTTCATTTTGATTCAATGCACCTTCAGAGACCAAAAGATTGACCATTCTTTTTCTCCAACCAAAAATTAATCTTCCAATACCAATTAACATGATAAATAAGACTATGATTAAGATACAACAAAGAATAATCTCACAAATCATAATTCCTAGAGCTCTCTTAAATAATACTACAGAATATTATAAGACCAACGAAAAGATTTAAAAAAGAATACTAAGGTGGATATTGGTTGTAATGTATATATTAGTACTCATTACATAAATAACCCAAATTAACGCATTAACCGCCACCGCCCATGTGATGCCGGCAACCTGCAAGTTTAACTTAAAATCTGTTTTCATGTATATTCAAAACAGTATTTAAAAAAAGAAACTTGCAATTATTAGCACTATCGCCAGTAAAACACAAAGACAGGCGGCAACTATTCCCGGTCTTGTAATAAACACTACGGCAAAGTAACGTTTCAGAACTTCCAACGTAGTTAACCCAAGAGAACTAATACACTAAGAATAAGATTGATGTTATCCTTAACACTAAATGTATACCAACAATACAAAGAGTTACCATTTGCAATCTTACGGGAGAAATACTTTCATGCAAAAGTTGATTCATACGCTCATAAAATATTTGTTGGGTTCTCATCATATTTGCAAGATGTTCATTCCCGGTATGTCTTTCTAGATCCTTCATATCTTTCGGAATGTTATTGAAATTCGTTAAAAGAGTAAAATATTTTATTATTAAGGTGTCTCGCTTAGAAATTTCTTTTTAAGTGAACTCAATATTTACTCAAGAAAAATAGATAAAAACTAGTGTTTACTCTTGCGTAAGGTTACATTTTTTGAATTAGTAATTAATGTTAAATATAAATCACTATAAACAGTCACATGCAGTATACTGCATAAACAGTATAATCACGTTAATCACGTTAATCTGAACCAACTATAGTTGGTTAACTAAGTTCAGTTATAAATTATAATTGTAATGAAATATTCGCATAAAAAATCGATAATCATCAAGGATCATTAAATTTTAATTAACTGAAATCCTAATCATTAAGCATGTCTACTATATTGTATATTCTACGAGTTCCGTTATGAAAAATATTTCAGAAAAAGAAAAGTCAATTATTTTTCCAATATTGGCTAATCACTTCCAATCTCAATCAGTACAACAAGAAGATGTTGTTGTGTGTTAAATAGTTTTAGATAAATATTTGAATCATCAATAAATTATTCTTTATATAATATTTTGATAAATATCAAATGATATAGATTCTATATTACAGAGTTACCAGTCTTATCCGGAAAAGCTAAAAAGGTCTCAGTTCATTCACCAACAACTTTGTTTGTCCAAATTCAATTGTCTCATTATATTCACTTCATTCTCATTAAAGGCTCCCTCATTTATCAACTGTCTGGTGATTCTTTTACGCCAACAACATAAAACTTTACTGAAAAAATAAATGATTAATACCGCAGTAATAATTATTGCCGCACAGGTCGTTATTTGAACAATCAAGATAATCCGACCCTTTTCAGCTATCCATATTGAAAATTTGATGAGAAACGATTGAAAAAACGAAAAAGTAACTTTTTTCTAGACCACGATTAATTCCCCAAGAATCCGTTACTAATACATATATAGTCCAAACAATTGCATTAATTCCAAACGCCAAAATAAATCCACCAGTTCCATGATTTAACCTAAAATCTGAGGAACAATTTTAGCAGTACAATATAAAAGTAATATGAACTTGCTATCACCAGTGTTATCAAAAGGCCGCCTACTATACATGAAGCAACAATTCCAGGCCTCGTATGAAAGAACCATGCATATTTTGGTTTTAACACTTCCATAGTAATCATAATAGCTGTACAAATGAACTTCAAAAATTTTTAATAATAAATATATAATTTGTAAAGTTAGACCAACGATAGTTAAAGTACAGATTTTCAAAAAAGTTCCAGATATATTCTCTTTTAATAATTGATTGAATCTGCCATTCAAGATTTGCTGAGCTCTAAACACCGAAGCCATATGAGCATTTGCTTCTTGTCTTTCGATATCTTTCATTTTCAAAAACTTTTTATTACCAGAAATACTTTCTACAGTTTATAAATAGAGGAATTTATCATTTATAATTAAATCATTAATTATATTCATTGTCAAATTCTCAATAAACAGATAATTTCAGGAACTATTAATTGGTCGAACTCATATAACTGAAATGATCGGAAACTGAATACTTGGAGGACATTTTATTATATTATATAAATTCTATTATATTACCTAATTATTCGTAAATAGTTTTTTCTCTCATTTTGTTTGTTCTGATTTTAATGACTTGTTTAATATGTATTTATTTTATTATTAATATCATCATCACTAGTATTTCCGTTGAATTTCTTAACTTAATAATTGGGACCTTGGCTTTTCGCTCACTCTTCACTGGGTCATTCTCCAATTGAATGAACTTTATAACACCAACATTAAGGGCATGCGAATTCCCGTAGCACTCGCATACATTGATGACATTCTCATATTTCCTACTTCTCCTCGACAACTCATTCGAATTCGCGAAAGAGCACAGATTCTCTAGGCGGAAATATCAGTTAAGATAAATCCGACGAAAACTATTGTCTCTCTCCTGAGGAATATCTCTCTTTCTCCTGCCCCAAATCATACGTTCCTAGGAGTTCTTCTCGATTCGAAAATGATGGCATCCGACTCACTCGATCACATCCGAAATAACTTCGTCCGCACATCATTCTCATTGGCAACACGATCGAAGTATCTTCTACTCTCAATCCGAATTCGTGTTTTCTCTTCACTTGTCCTCCCATTATATGGACTCGACTCATTATTATTCGTCACCAACAGCTCATTCCTCAGAATGGACCGAACTTACAACAATATCGTCCGTCGGCTGCTTCCGAAGAATTAATCGGAATCTTATTTTCACAGTCACCGATATTCCTCCATTTCCTATTTTATATCGTCGACGCATTTTCCACGTCCTAGACAACTTTTTGTCATCGTGGCTCTTCCCCGACATCCCATCCTTCATTCAACGCTGTATCACATCGAATCATTCTATCTTTTTTCACACCATCGTGTATTATTCGATAAAGCACTCACCTCTTTCTACTGAATTTCGTGAGTTCATCTTCTCGTTCTCACCAGTGTCTCGGTTACGTGATGAACAGGTAGCCACCTTAAATTCTGCCAAGACCCTGATAGAAACAAATCAGTCTAGTGCTCTGAGGATTCTCCTCGAGAGTGCCGTTTGAATTATCCCTGTATGGGAATTTACAGATTTATTTTATATTTTTTTTTTCTCTCTTTCTTTCTTACTTTAAATAAATAAATAAGAATAAGTAAATAATTTACGATTATTATCGTACGTACAACAACATCATCCGTCGCCTCATAGGTTGTTTCAGAAGAATCAATCGAAATCTGACTTTCTCGGTAATCGAATTTCTTCCATTTCCCATTACGGACAACTTGAGAGCGAGACTTGAATTGTCCCTGTATGGGAATTTACTTTTTCTTTTTTGTTTTTGTTTCTATTTTCTTCTCTTTTTCTTTAATTGTCTGTTTTTTTTTAAGTTAGTGGATTTTCTGCAACTCCTCCCGACTTTGTTCTTTAATTTCTTTTTCTTTTCTTTTTCCCCTTTCTTCGTAAATTAAGAAATAAATAATTTACTTAAAGCTTACATTTCAGTATAAAGGAATCCAGGATAACACACAAAAATAAGGATGATGATATTTTTGTTCGTTTCCTCACCAATTTTTCCCATATGCAATTTTCTCCGTTCAATTATCAACTAAATTGAAAATCGTAATCATTTGTATTTAATTTATTTATTGTAAAATCAAAATTAAAAAGAAAATTAGATCAAAAATCAAAAAGGGTTTCAATACGCAGACAGAAAACATAAACGGCATATTAAATGCCTTATAACAACCAAAAAGCATTATAATTGTTGGGCAAAGAAACGGCTAGTCCATAAAAATCGTAACAGTATGTGACGAATAAGTTGATCTTCAATTGAATCGAGAAATATCTGCAACGATGATGAAACGAATAAAAAGATCTAAGAAATTGGCATCTAATTCGTAGTGATGGGGAAACGAACTACGAAAGGAAATGGTTTTAGTTCGCCCCCTTTTAATAAATGAAATAATCATGAACAAATTAAAAAAAATTTTTTTTTTTTGGATTCTAGGATCGCATTTGTGACGAATTTGTCTTCTATCCATCAACAAATCAATTCTTGATTGAGAGATGTGTTGAAGGAATAAATAAAATCCCGGTGACCCATCGATGATTCAGTCAGTAGAGACGTCGTCATCAATTCAAAGATCCACCGTACTTTCAAACGAGAAGAATGATCCCGATCTCCCTGATCGGACAACACTCGTCATCCCATTCAATTTATCTCTTTCAATATTCATGGCCCGTCACAACTTCTTTGAGATGTTGGTTTCTCCATTCCGTTTCGATGTTCATTTTTTCTAGAGCATCGGTTTCGCTTATCAGGTTTCCTTTCATAAACAATTCTTTGTTTATCTGGTCGGTTCGCTTTTAAATTACGAGACATAATAACTCAGTGATTCACTGATGGTTATGATTCACACTTTCAAAAAATTTTAATTTACTCAAATTTAATACAATATCGTTCTTATACAGCCTTATCTTAAAATAAAAAAATAAGTTTGTTTCTCTATAAAGAATTAAATTGAATTTGATTTTACATTAATTTAATTTTAAAGTTAACACGTTCTAATTAGTGGAGAAAATTCATTTTTTAAAGTTGAAAGATTTGCGAATAATGTTTTACTTAATAAAATTTGAAAACGATTCTTCGTTAAATGGATTGACCACATATGTTATTTGTGAGGTTCTCATTCTTTCTCATTCGGTTTTCTCCTATTTAGACAATAAGGAGTTACTTTAATACTGCAAATACATTTGACCATAATATAGTAACCATACACGTTCTTTGTAATAAACAATACGACGTTAATAATATATATCTCATAGCGCAGTGGTCTTGTTCGTGTATTTCTTATGTCATGTCATGACATACGTTCATGAATTTAATTTGTATAAAATATAAAAGTGCAAAACAAATAACCATAAAACATATAATAACTTAACATATAACCATAAAGGTAATTACATAACAAAGACATAAATAAGCCCATGTACAATAAAATAGAAAAATACTGATATGATATAGGGATTTCTGTCGTGAGAAGAAGGTAGAGAAGTGAGAGGAAATCGTATGGAACGAAAATAAAACTTTTAAAAATAATCTTAATAATATTTTGATTAAGATCAATTATTTTATACCGGCGAAACATAGGATAATATATGGGGCCATGTGTTAGACAGATCAGAATTAATATATATTTCACGTAAAAAATCATATATTACTCAGTTATGTTTCATGCATTCACTTGTCTGATATATATATGACAGCACGTATGAAAACTGAAAATTTCCATATCTGAATCCTCCCCTGGGAAGCGTTTCAATTGTTCAATAGAGAAATTCTCATGTATGATCATATATATCCATATGTTAATGAATTTGTGAAAATTTTGCTAAAATTTCAGAAATATTCGACATATATTATAATCCATGAGCATGTTATTAATTGAAAAACTTAAGTTTTATAATTTAAGATATTATTATTTAAGTTTATAATTTTTATTTAAGTATAAATATATTTTTATAATTATAAATAAAGAAATTAAATATTTATTTTCTGATGTCTGACTTTCTGATTTACATCACGTGACACTTCACATGAGCGACATAATATATTTATTTTATTACTATAATATTTATATCATATTTATTATTCTTTTTGAATTTATTTAGAATAAATCGATCGCAATAAAAATGCATAGAACATTGCACCAAAAAAACATCAGATATAACATTGAACGGAATGAAGATTGTTCATCAACGAATTCAAAATTGATTATTAATATTGAAAATTCTACAAATGAAAAATGTGTTCAGGCTATCGGTCAAATTCCAATCAGTAAGATACATAGTCAAATGAAATACTATTTACTGAAATTTGAAAATAATGCTACTCAAAATAATCAAACTACCTATGATATTTACGAAGAAAAGTCGATTGTGAAATATGTAGAAGAAAAGAAATGTGAAATTTCAATTGGAGGATGTATATATGTAGGTGAAATCGTACAAGTGGGAAGTAAAAAAGGTCCTCTGAAATGCATAATGGACGCAATTATCCAAAATACAAATTCGAAGAAAAGAGAATTGGCTGAAAGAAAATGCCATATAGAGTCAATGCCAAGTCAAAGAAAGAAGAGAAAACCATCCAAGAAAATATTAGAACGTTCAATAAATAATCAAACTGATGTAACTTATCATCATGATCCACGGAATAATCGGACTCTTCTATCTCCTAATCCTTTTTCAATTGAATCAATTGATCGATTATCATCGAGTGATTCAAATAAATCAAATGAGTCATCACCATTTTACAATAATCAAAATCATTCATCATTTAATAATTCCTCGCCATTTTCCAGTCAGCATACACCTCTCAATCACTATTGCACATCAATAAATAGATATTCTCCTACATCAACTAATTATTCTTCTAAATTTAAAAGTTAAATTATTTTACCACCATTTTTCATCATCAAATTTATTTTTAATTTAATTTACTTTCTTTTTCAGCCGATTCCTCATTATCAAATAATCATCAAAATATCGAACTTGATCATTCATCGGAAATGCTAGATGTTTTGAGAGGTATTAGGAATGCCACTGAAAAGAATACGCAGTTGCTACAAGATTTACTTCAAATGAAAAAAAAAGATATTGATAAAAATCAAAAATTACAAGAAGAGAATGAAAAGTTATTTTTCATCTTACTTTTCCAAATTTTATTTTCGTAATAGGTATTTTTCAATTATGTCATTTTCAGATTACTTGGTGGATGCTAGGATTTTAGCAAAGTTCATTTTTAAAAATGAAAATTTGGAAGAATTTACGGTGTCGACCGGATATAAATCAAAAGTTACATTATTCCCAGAATTACCTTCCGAAAAATTGGTAAAAATTGAAAGTTTTTTTTATTATTTCCTGGTTAATTCAAATTTTAGATTTAATTGACCTAAAATATACAAATTTGCCGTTGAATTATCGCCAAGATATAAGAAAAATAATCGCCCAATTATGCAACGATGCGAGATTGAAATTAAGAAGTTCAACCTTTTAAGTTATTACTTTTACCCTTATTTTTATTAGGACAAAACCGACATTAGAAAAATGATTCGTTTTTTTTAAATATTGTTTTTATAATTTGAATTTTATACGTTTTCAATTATTTCTCTATTAATTTTTTTCTAATAAATTTATTTCGTTTAAAAAAAAATAATTGTTCTTAAATAATAAATTAATATTTACTAAAAGTTACATATTAAAGTAATAAATAAATTGAATTTCAGACCTGATAATGTATTATAATATTTTAGAAGTCATGTCTTATAAGTTATTATAAATCATTATAATACATTATC